>PVHP010014482.1:0-18893 GCA_004024765.1 Zapus hudsonius | reverse complement strand
GCAATCCTACCTCTGCCTCCTGAGTGCTGGGATTAAAGGCGTGCACCGCCATGCCTGGCTTTGCTTTGTATTTTCTCTGCCCCAGACCAAGTGTCATTCAGGAAATCTGCTTTATCCATTATGTTTCTTTCTAGCTATCATTAGTTCATTAGTTCTGTCACTGGTGCCTATTATTATTTTTTTTTTCATTTTTGTCAGCAAGTATTCTTTTTTGGGGGGGCATTGGGGGTAGGGTCTCGCTCTAGTCCATGCTGACCTGGAATTCATCATGTAGTCTCAGGGTGGCCTTGAACTCACGGCACTCCTCCTACCTCTGCATCCCAAGTGCTGGGATTAAAGGTGTGCACCACCACGCCTGGCACAGCAAGTACTTTTATTGTCCCTATTTTCTCTTCAATTATAGCTCCTAGAAAATTAGAAACGTCTGGTCAGCTTTAGGTCACTAGCCTCAATTTACTCACTTAGAACACAACACAAAAAACTGGATTTAAGCTGGGTATGGTAGCATACGCTTTTAATCTCAGCACTTGGGAGGCAGAGGTAAAAAGATCATCATGAGTTCCAGGACACCCTGAGACTACAGAGTGAGTTCCTGGGCTAAATACCTTGAAAAGCCAAAACCACAAAACAACACCACCACGTGGCACTGGTTGCTAGTGTTGCCTTCCTGGAAGCTAGCCCATAGTTAGCTTGGCTCTCAGAACAGTGATAACTCGATACTCCTCAGCCCTAGTGCTGTTTGTGTGTGTGAGCATTGGGAATCTGGGCTGGAATTCTTTGCTATGGCAAGTAGTTGAGTGTCGGTTCCATTTCCAATGCAGGATGTTCGACAGCGTCACAGATATCTCTCTCACTTGCCACTCACCTGTGAGTTCAGCATCTGTGAACTGGCTCTGCAGCCTCCCGTGGTCTCTAAGGAAACCCTCGACATGTTCTCAGGTGAGAAAGCCTGCCTTGCCTCTGGACTCTTGGGGGAGGAAACTGGAGAGCTGCATCATGGGTCAGTACCTCCTGAAACGCTTCTGCATTTGTCTAGTTCAGTTAGACACGTTAGTGTGGGCTTAGCTGCAGGTCGGCAAGGAAGAGAAAATGGCCAGATCTAGCCTTCTCACAACTTTGACTAACCCACAGATGACATTGAGAAGAGGAAGCGGCAGCGCCAGAAGAAAGCTCGGGAGGAACGCCGCCGAGAGCGCAGAATTGAAATGGAGGAGAACAAGAAGCAGGGCAAGTGTAAGTTTAGAGCTCTGCTCCTGGACATCTCCCACTGAGCCCTCCTCCCCAGCCAGCGCCTCTGTGATGTCTTGGTGTCTGTCTCACTGAGTTTCATTAGGGTTGCCTGCAAGAGCATGGGAGAGGAGTTACTTGACATGCAACTTACCAGAAGCTACAACATCTTTCAACTTTCTTAGGGAATATTCAGGGGCTGGGGAGATGGCTAAGTGCGTAGTGTTTGCTGTACAAGTGTGCCCACTGAGTTCAGATCCCAGAACTTGCCTAAAGACCAGTGAGAAATCTGTCATCGCAGCCCTCCTGTGGCAAGACAGGAAGCAGAAACAGGAGAATCCAGGAGGCTTGCTGGCTGGCTAGCCTGGCAATTGCAGCTGTGAACAAAAGACCCTGCCTCAAACAAGGTGGACGGCAAGGACCAATGCGTGGGTCCTCTGACCGTCACATATGCCCGCACTGACACAGATACACATCCACGTCATGCATATACAGAGAGGAAGTGAATACAAATGAAATAATTCAGAGCAGTAGAGCAGTATAGTTAACCCATGTTTATCACCTAGTTAATTTATGAATAGCTAGAATAAGGTTTTTATATTAATTTTTTAAAAGTTTTCTCTATGTGTGTGCCAGGGTTTCTTGCCACTATAATAAATGAATGCCTATCTAATTTTCCAAGGGTGGCTGGGGAATTGAACCTGGGCTGGCAAGTTTGCCATCAAGTACCTTTAACTGCTGAGCATTTTTTTTCCCCCAGTTAGGGTCTCACTATATTGCCCTTACTGGCCATGAATTTGTGGTGATATCCTACATGTTGAGATTATAGGAGTGTATTACCATGCCTGGTGTCATGGTTTGATCCAGGTGTCCCCCACAAACAAATGAATGTGTTCTGATAGATTGATCCTCAGCTAATGGCAATTCGGGAATTAGAACCTCACTAGAGCTGTGTTGTTGGGGTGGGCTTATGGGGGTTATAAGCCAGCTCCCCTTTGCCAGTATTTGGCACACCTTCCTGTTGTTGTTTGCAGTGCTGTGGCAGAGGTGATGTCCAGCCCTCTGCTCATGCCATCGTTTTCCCTGCCAGGATGGAGTCTCTCCCCTCGAGTCCGTAAGCCAAATAAACCCATTCCTCTACAAGCCACTTTTGTTTGGGTTCTTTCTGCGCAGCAACTAGAAAGCTGACTGCAACAGTTTTGGTACCAGGACGTGGGGTCATCTGTTGCTGTTAGAACCCTGATCTTGTGGCTTTGGGCTTTTGGAAGTGATCTGCAGAAGGAATGTAGACAGATTGGAAAGCTTGTCCTAAGAGGTGCCTTGCAGTGCTGTAAGTACAGTGTATTGGATCATTCTGGTCAGAGATTAAAGACCTGAATGTAGTGAGAACTATGGACTGTGAGGTTTGGTTTACGAGGGTGAAAAAGAACTTGGTCAGGACTGTGCCAGAGGCAGTTTGTGTGAGAGGCTTGCTGCGCTCTGCCTGCCTGTGTCCTGGGAACCTGTGCAGAGTTGCTGTACGTAAAGATGGACTGGTGTTGAGCAGATGGAGATGGCACAGAAAGAAAGATCTTTGGGTCGAAACTGCTGCCCGTTCACCTGCATTGTTTGAGAGATTACAACCATTGAGATTGGGCCAGCTGATCTGCATTAGAACAACAGGAAGAATGCGGACTCTTTGAAGTAAGGGGCCTGAATGCTTTGATCCCCCCTGGATTAACAAATTGGTAGCCCACCTGGTTCTGTGGAATGGAGATTGGTTAGAAAGAGAGAGTCATTGGATTTGCAACACAGTTTTGTTTTTGAAAAATGGCCATCGGCATGTGAAGCAGGTGTGCAAGGTTGCCTGCATGGAGCCCAATGGAGCCATGAGGATGAACTGTGGGTTGCAATGGAGACCCAGTGAATTCCAGGACTATGGATGGGTGCCAAGGCAAGCTGCCAGCACCGGATGACGTTTTTCTGGACTGTGAGTAGCCGAGCTGGAGGGGCGGAATTGAAACTCCAAGAGACTTGTGTTATTGGTTAGAATCATTGAGCTTGGAGTTAGAGATTGATGGTGCCCTGTTTGTTTTAAATCTTGTATTGGTCAGTCTGTTTTTGCTGTGCCTCATGTTTTGCATTGTGAATGTTCTGTGCCATTAGGGGTTTATTTTTGGTATTATGGCTCAATTGAAAGCTGTGGGACTTAAGAGTTGAGTTGAACACATTGTATTTATATCATGTATGATTATTAGTTTGTAGGGGCCAGGGCAGACTGTCATGGTTTGATCCAGGTGTCCCCCACAAACAAATGAATGTGTTCTGATAGATTGATCCTCAGCTGATGGCAATTCGGGAATTAGAACCTCACTAGAGCTGTGTTGTTGGGGCAGGCTTATGGGGGTTATAAGCCAGCTCCCCCTTGCCAGTATTTGGCATACCTTCCTGCTGCTGTTTGCAGTGCTGTGGCAGAGGTGATGTCCAGCCCTCTGCTCATGCCATCGTTTTTCCTGCCAGGATGGAGTCTCCCCTCGAGTCCGTAAGCCAAATAAACCCATTCCTCCATAAGCTGCTTCTGTTTGGGTTCTTTCTGCGCAGCAACTAGAATGTTGACCGCAACACCTGGCAAAGCTTTTCTATTAAAAGACATCATAGGGCTGGAGAGATGGCTCATTGGTTAAAGGCACTTACTTGCAATGCCTGTCTGCTAGGTTTTGATTCCCAGTACCCTCGTGAAGCCAGATGCATGAAGTGAAGCATATGTCTAGAACTCATATGCAGTGACAGGTCCTAGTATACCCATCCTCTCTCTCTCATGCGAGCGTGCACAAACACAAATAATAAATTGGCTTTAAAGCTTCTCTCTGCATCCTCAAGACTCTTGAGAGTATATACATATATTGACTGCCCTCAGCTATTATAAAATTTTGAAAAATTGTGTTAATGAACCTGTCATCATCCTTCTTTTCAGATCCCGAAGTCCACATTCCCTTAGAGAATCTACAGCAGTTTCCTGCCTTCAATTCCTACACCTGCTCCTCTGATTCTGCTTTGGGTCCTGCCAGCACTGAAGGCCATGAGGCCCTCTCCCTCTCTCCTCTTAGCAGAAGTCCAAATTCCCACGCAGGTAAATAGTTGAGGTTTAAATATTTTTATTTATTTGAGAGAAAGGGGAGGGAGAGGCAGACAAAGTGAGTATGAACGTGCCAGGGTCTCCCGTTAACGCAAATGAACTCCAGATATATGCACCACTTTGTGCATCTGGCTTTTACATGGGTCTTGGGGAATGGAACCTGGGAAGCCAGGCTTTGCAAGCAAGTGCCTTTAACCACTGATCCATTTTCCTAGCCTATTAGTTGAGATTTAATCAATTCAGCTATTGACTAGACCTTAAGCAAAATCCTGGTGTCTGAATTTATAATGCTGACCTACTTATCATGGTGTAGTAGTTAGCTAAAAGAAAATATGAGCCGGGCATGGTGGCGCACGCCTTTAATCCCAGCACTCAAGAGGCAGAGAGGTAGGAGGATCACCATGAGTTCAAGGCCAGCCTGAGACTACATAGTGAATTTCATGTCGGCCTGGAATACACTATGTATATACTATACAGTGAGACCCTCCCTCAAAAAACAAAACAAAAACAATTTATTAGAGAAAGAAAAATTATGGGTGTGCCAGGGCCTCTTGCCACTGTGGCACATGAACTCAACACATGTGTCACTTTCTGCATCTGGGAAGTGCTTTGCAAATAAGCAACTTTAAACCCTTGGCTCCAGATTTTAAAAAAAATATATTTTATTCATTTTTGAGGAGAGAGGGATGGGGAGAGGAGAGGAGAGGGAGGGGAGAGGAGAGAGAGAGACCCACCTTGTGGGTCTGGCTTATGTGGGTCCTGAGGAATTGAACCGGGGGCCTTAGACTCCCACCCGATTTTTTTTTCTTTTTTGACCTGGAATTCACTATGTAGTCTCAGGGCATCCATGAACTCACATTGATCCTCCCACCTCTGTGTACTGGGATTCCACATCACTGAGCTCAGCTAGAACTTGGTTCTTGAACTGCCCAACCAACCATGATAATTTTCCACTTAAAACTGAGAAAGAAGCTGCTGAACACAGATATTGCAAGTTATTTCGTACATTATCTGTGGGATATAGATGGTGCTTCTGCTAGCTTTTCTGAAAATATGGGCTTCTAATGTATTTTGGCAAGAATGGTTGGGTGGTTTTAGGAATAAAAATGTCAAACAAGCCGGGCATGGTGGCACACGCCTTTAATCCGAGCACTTGGGAGGCAGAGGGAGGAGGATTGCCGTGAGTTCGAGGCCAGCCTGAGACTACAGAGTGAATTCCAGGTCAGCCTGGGCTAGAGCAAGACCCTACCTCAAACCTAAATAAATAAATAAATAAATAAATAAATAAATAAATAAATAAATAAAATGTCAAGCAGCCTTGGATGAGTGTGGAAGGGCCTGCAATTAGGGAAGAGATGAGGCCTCTCTTGCTTGCTTTGCCCAAGGCAGTAATAGACTGATCTGTGGATGTTTTCGACTGTAGGTCAGAAAGGATAGAATGTATTATCTCAGGTCATTGGGAAAAAGAATGCAATTTGCTGCTGCACCTTGTTGATGTATGTCTTGGATCCTAACCGAATACTTCCAGGTTATAGATACTGGCTGGCTAGAATATAGAGGTTGATCTAACTAACTTTTTCTTGGAGCTTTCCCATACATATATGGTAGGCAGCCTCCCCCAGCCCCCAGCTGATGTGGAACATACTGTAGTCCCAGGTTGGCCTTGAACTTTCAGTGATCCTCCTCCCTCAACCTCCCAAGTGTTGGGATTAGAGGCATGCACCACCATGCCCAGATTTCATGTTTCATCTCTTGCTAAGTATACACAAGCTCTTTGGAACTTAACTCATAGTCAGGTCTCTTGTTCCCTTTCAGACTTTCTGCTGACTCCTGTGTCACCCACTGCTGGTCCAGGCAGTCCCTCATTCTGTGTTGGGAGCCTGGAAGAAGACTCTCCCTTCCCTTCCTTTGCCCAGGTGAGTCCTTTGCTCATACTTGCAGCAAATTCTGCTGCTGGTTCTTCTGGGAGCTCATCCAGGAATGGTTACCCTCGACCCGATACAGCTGGACAATGAGTTACCTGACGGGCATGACAGCAATTTACTGCCTAGTGACAGAGCTTTTTAGGCTGTGGGAGGACACTAAGAGGCAATGTAATGATTGCCTCACATAACTGTAGGGGCTTTCTTAAATGGGCTTTTTTCATGGGCTAGTCTCAGATACTACTTAAGACTTCTTACCAGGAAAAAGGTCAAGTGTGGGTGGGAATGTGAGTTTTAATTATTTTTTCTTTTTAATTATAATGGTGACATATGCCTTTAATTGCAGCATGCAGGAGGCAGAGGTAGGAGGATCACTGTGAGTTTAAGGCCAGACTGGGACTACAGAGTGAGACCCTGGGGGCAGGGACCAGGGGAAATCATTAGATTCTTATAAACTGGTTGTTCTAGGTAAAGGGCTACATCAGTTAATTTTAGCTGGTCCCTATTTCTGGGACCTCTGAATAGTCTTTATATTGTTTAAACTATCCCTCTTCATTTTTGAGAAGTATAGGGTTGTAATTATCCAGTAACTGAGCCCAAGCAGCACCCTCGGGGAGTCAGTCAGGAAAAGCACTAAGCTAGTGACTTTTCTAAAGCATTAAGCAAATACTTAGTATATCTGTATTCATACAACCAAGGAAGTAGATAGGTAACTTCATAAATACCATGTAAGTCAGGATTTGGAATTAAACAGTTCCATAGAACTCATAATGACGTCACATCCAATTTATGGTGGGTTCATCTTAAATTGCAAATTTGTTAAGTCTCAAAATGTTTTTGCTGAACATTATAGCATAGCTACAGTGAGTTCATAATGAGTCTGAGGTTACAGCATGAATTACAGGTCAGCCTTGGCTAGAGATAGCATACCTCAAAGAAAAAACAGTATTATGAACATTTCATAACTTAAGACTCATCTGTTTTTGCTATTTCCTTTCTCGTGTGCTCTTTTTCTGTGCAAAGAATGATTAGTAGGCATGTGAATAAAATAGCATTCTCTGGAACTCAACTCTGTAGCCCAGGTTGGCCTTGAATTCATGGAAATCCTACCTCAGCCACTTTAGTGCTAAGGCTAACCATACAAAAATGTTTCTTACAAGAAAACATAGGGTGAGTTATTTAACTGTTGAGCCATCTGACCAGCCCAATAGTTTAATGGCATTAAATAACTGAAGTCCAGTTGACATGTCTTTTATTTTTTAATTGGAAGGTATGAGGCACTGCTTATTCTAACAGGTTAGCTGTTTAAAATTTTATTGTTTCCTTTGGGGGGGGGGAATGGTGACAGGGTCACGCTCTGTAACTGGAGCTCAATATATAGACCTCAAACGTGTGTGATCTTCTTGCCTCAGGTGTCTCAAGCATCCCAATGCAAGGAATGTAGGGGGCCAGCACCATGCCCAGCTCAGGCTGATGTTCTTAGAAATCTCAGCAGGGCAGAGTTTACCAAAGAAAGCATTCCTCATTCAAGAATCTAAATAAAGGCTGTAGAGATGGCTCAGCAGGCACTGCTTCCAGTGCTTGAGGACCCAGATTCAATACCCCAGTACCCATGTAAGCCAGATGCACAAAAGTGGCCCATGCATCAGGTTTGTTTGCAGTGGCTAGAGACCCTGGTATGCCCATACTCCCTCCCTCCTCTCTGTATCTCTATGCTTACAAATAAATTATTTTTAAAAAAGAATCTGAATTAGACCCTTAGATTGTCTTTGCAGTGTTGTCTCCTTGTTTCCCCTGAGGAATGAAACCTTGGCTTTACTGCCTTGTGCAGGACGCCCTGCATTGCATAGAGGATGTCACTGCAAGGGTGTGGACAGCCTAAGGGATGGGTGATTCTGTGTCCCCTAACCAGTCAGTGTCATGGTGGGTGTCCAGAAAGATGTTGGATCAGATATTTATCTGTCTCCCCTTTCCCACTTTGGCAGATGCTGAGGGTTGGAAAAGCAAAAGCAGAGGTGTGGCCCAAAACTGCTCCCAAGAAAGGTGAGAGAAGCTGCTGCTGAGGCGCTCTAGATTGACCCCTTTGACTGAAAGCCCTGGTTTCTAGGATTGTAATGGTGTGATGGTGATTTTTAGATGAGAACAGCTTAGTTCCTCCTGCCCCTGTGGACAGCGATGGCGAGAGTGATAACTCGGACCGTGTTCCTGTGCCCAGTTTCCAAAATTCCTTCAGCCAAGCTATTGAAGCAGCCTTCATGAAATTGGACACACCAGCTACTTCAGATCCCCTCTCTGGTAAGGGAAGTGGGGTGTTCAGTACAGGGCCCTAACCATACACCTGCCTGTGGTAGATACAAAGTAGGTCCTTTGCACACTGCAGATCTTGAGTTAATAAAGGATGGCTTATATATTTATAAGAGTGACATTATGTACCTGCACTGCTATGCTCTTATTTTCCCAATAGCCATATTGAATGGGTATAACTTCTAAGTTGCAGATGAGGAAACTTGTTGCAAGGAGGTAGAATGTCTTTCCAGAGCCTGCACTTGAGCTGATATTCTCAGCAATGAAAAGCCAGGGGACAAAAGGATGACATTGTAAGCTAAGTAAACTTTTGTTTCCCTTTAGAAGAGAAAGGAGGGAAGAAAAGGAAGAAACAGAAACAGAAGCTCCTGTTCAGCACCTCAGTTGTCCATACCAAGTGACACTATTCGCCCAGACTACCTTCTCCATCTGATTTTCTTTTCTGTGCTTTTGTTTTGCTGCTGTAATTTTTAAGTATTTGAGTTTGAACAGATTGATTAGCGGGGGGCGGGGGTTTCCACAATGTGAGGGGGAACCAAGACATTTTAAATACAGTGTATTTTCCAGCTTCCCATCTTTACACCAAAATAAAGTATTGACACAAGAGATCACTTCCTGCCAGTGTTTTTTTTTTTTTTGAAGCATCTAGTATTTTCTCAGCCCAAAATAAGCTTGAGCCCCCTTTAGCATCCCTTGGAACAGCCCAAACCAGGGAAACAGCACTCACTGCTCCTTGTGGCTGGTGTTGGAGCTTCATGGCATCTGGAGGGCTGGAGAAAAGGAGATTTTGGGATATTCAACTTAAATTGCAGTTTTTCATCTGTATGTGATGGCCCCATGCCCTTGTTCCCAGCACTTGAGAGGCAGAGGGAGGACTGCTATGAGCTTGAGTTTATCCAGGGCTGCAATGTGAAACTGTCTCAAAAATAAATAAATTGAACGTTTTCTTAAGTATTATGCTATGGCCAGATCCGGGTTGCCAGCTAGATGGGGTAGGTTGTCCTCAGCACTAGTGTTAAGGGAGGATTCTGCTTCTTAATCTTAACTTGGGTAAGAAAAGTTATAACCTTCACCAATAATAAAGCTGTGGACCTGCCACCTCCCTGCCAGTGGCCTGAGATGTAGGCCCAGGAGCCTAGCATACCTGAAGGAGAACAGGATTGCCTCCTGCTTTTCTTTTATCTAGAGCAGCTCTCTCGTGTCTTGTTTCACTATTGAGTCATTTTGCTGCTTTGCTTTAATAGTCACGTCTAGGTTTAAGTTCATTCAGGCCAGACAGACATGTTTTAAGGGACGGGCTCATATAACCCAGGCTGGCCTTGAAGTTGCTATGTAGTAGATGACCTTGAACTTCTGATTTTCTTGCCTACCATACCAACACACCCAGTTTATATAGTGCTGGGGATCAAATCCAGTGCTTTTTGTATGCTAATCAAGCATTCTACCTACCGAGCCACATCCCCATCCCTAGACATGTTGCTTTTTGAAATTTAAAGTAACAGCTAATGGGGCTGGGAAGATGGCTCAGAGGTTAAAGATGCTTGCTTGCTTGCTTGCAAAGCCTGCTGGACCAGGTTCAATTCCCAAGCCACCCAAGTAAAGCTGGAATCAAAAAGAGGCACAAGTATCTAGTGTTTGTAGTGGCAAAAGGCCCTGGTATGCATACATGTGTAAATAAGGAAACCAGCTACCATGAAGTTAAGGTATAATGGGAGACTATTATTTAAGGGAACATGGGGAGTTAACAGAGTTCTCCAGCCACCAGTGTGGGGAGAGAAAACATGGAGAGTTTTAACAGAATTTATGCTGTTCAGCTAAACAAGCAGCAGAAAAAAAAGATAACAAAAGGCTCCCATCATGAGAAGGAAAGGTTCATCCGGAGCCTTCCCTCCTTTTGGAGATTTAGAAGTCCTGCTGGCCTGCCATATGAGAGGGACAATTCTGCTTTTGTGTCAAGCCTAAATCTGGATTAACATTTCTACTGAGTTCAGGGTACAGGGCCTCTAGGTTAATTATTTAGAATTCATCCATCAAGGCCAGTGCTGTGAACAGGGAAAGAGACATGGCCAAGCATGAATTTTTAATTTAAGTATGTGTCCTTCTGTGGAAGCCAAAGATTTATTCAACCTACTCAGCCATGCAGTTCAACATGTCTGTGCAGAGGCTTCACAACCCACAGAGCTGCTTAACTAGGGATGACAGGTAAAGACAACTTAACGTTGCTTAAGCAAGTCCATTTCAATCTGGTCACCTGTCCTCTGGTTGGGAGTCACTCCCTTTGCAGAACTTGGACATGAGCACAGCGTAGCCTGGCAGAATTTCACTCCATTGCTTCTGTGGCTTCACCAGCACCATCTGAAAGTTCTTCCTCACTGGATTCTTCCTCTAGTAAACAGCTTCTTGTGACAGACTTCTGGATAGCTTCCCTCTCTCCTGTAGGAAGGCACACAGAGCGTGTAAAAGGTGTCTTTGGGAGTGAGCTCTTAAGCGCAGCTGCCTGGTGCTTCTTACCTTTGTCCTTGCAGCTCTGCAGCAAGACCAGCAGCTGTCTCCTGTTGTACTGAATCAGGAACTTCTGACATGTCCTGATGGTACCTGGCATGCCAAAGAGCTTTTGTGTGGTCAACAGCCTGTGAGAAGTCTCTGTCTTTCAAAGCTGGGGGGCAGTATCTTGTTCTCAGTGGGATAGCAGGAAGACCCCCCCACACACACCTATCAAGAGTGATCTCTGAACTTGGTAACTTCTGAAAACCAGCCACAAGCCACCATTCCTACCTCCCACATGCAGTGTGTTGAAGAAGCAAGGATAGCGGTGTCCTTTGTTCTCCAGGTGTGCGATAAAGGGAAGAGCTGACCACATGAGCTGGTAGAATTCCTTCCTGCACCGAAGTAGCACTATTCCAGTATAGGCATTGAGGTATCGAACTACAGCAGAAAGGAAAGTCAAATTTAGGGACACTGAATCCGCAGGTTTGAAAACCTTAGGGGAAAGCCTACAATGCCCCAGAGACTGTCCTAAGTAAGTGGCATATGGGAAGATGCATCACTGGGTAAATAGATTTCCTCAAAGGAATTAAAAGGCAGAGGTAGAAGGAAGGATGGCTGTAAGTTTGAGGCCAGCCTGGGACAGAGTGAGACACTACCTTGAAACTGCAAAACTTTTAGGACAAATACTCATTTGTAGATGAGTGCTTTGCAACCCTTCAGAACTTGATAGTGAATTTAGAATTTAAAATACTCTACATCACTGACAAATGAGTGGTAAGACAGGAGGGCTATCTTAATTGAGAAACGCAAATCCTGCCCACAAACCAGGTTTTGCTACAGCTGGACGCTGTGGGTTCCTTCAGCGGCCAGCTCACTATAGTCGAGGTAAGAGAGCTACATGCTTATGTGGGTTTAACACTGCAGGGTTCATGCCTGAGCTGATGACGAGGGAAAGCCTGGTTTCCTCCTGCATTTACATACACAAATCCCTGTGCTCTGACTCTTAGAAAGGCTTTTCTAGGGATAATTTTGACTTCCCCACCACCCCATGGGTCTCACTCTAGCCCAGGCTGACCTCAAACTCTCCCCAGTGCTGGGAATAGAGACGTGCATCCGCCCATCCCCCCACCTCTGGCAATTTGACATTTTTTGCGTGATGTGAACACCTCTTATCTGTATCCCATTCAGTCGGAACCCCAGTAAGACAGATGTCTACGGAGGTTTTCTTGTGTTGTGCGGTGCTGGGGACTGAAGCTAGGTCCCCAGAGCCCTCAGGGGGTTCCAGCCCGCCCCTCCCCGGCCAGCCCCGATCTCCCGCACACCCGCGAACCCCACGGAGCAGGCGGCGGCGCCGAAGGCCCCGTGCACGCGGGCTATCGTGTCGCGAACGAGGCCGCCCAGCACGCGGTCGTCCAGGCTGAGGCGGCAGCGCGGGTCCTCGGACACCACTTCGCAGAGCAGGTACCTGCGGCGGGCAGAGGACAGTGAGGGCCGCGGGGTCGGGAGGATGCGGGGGCGGGAGACGCGTGTGGGGACGGGGTACGGAAGACGCGGGGAGGACGGGGGACGCGCGTGGGGACGGGGGACGGGAGACGCGGGGACGGGCAGGGGGACAGGGGGACGGGGTACGCGCGTGGGGACCGGGTATAGGGGATGCGGGACCCCTCCCAGAAGGGCCGCCCGCCCGCCCGGCTACCTGTGCTTGAAGCGCACCATGGCGGCCTGCGCGCTCGCCGGAAGCCCGCCTGCGACCAATGGGAAGTTCTCTCGGGCAGCCTTGTAGCCAATCAGAGGAGGAAGGGGCGGGGCTACGAGTGACCCGCTGTCAGTCTTCCAGGTCCCGCCCTCTCCGTGCCAGTTCCGGCTGGCTCCACGCAGCTCGCTGCTGCGACGCTCCTCTCCCCACGCGGGACCGACCGTGGGACTCGTGAGACGGATGACAGAGAGTTCCAGGTGAGCCTGGACTAGAGGGAGACGCTACCTCGAAAAACAAAACAAAATAAAACAACTAAGCAAAGCCGGGCGTGGTGGCGCACGCCTTGAATCCCAGCACTCAGGAGGCTGAGGCAGGAGGATCGCCGTGAGTTCGAGGCCAGCCTGAGACTACAGAGTGAATTCCAGGTAAGTCTGGGCTAGAGTGGGACCCTGCCTCGAAAAACCAAAAGAGAAAAATAATCACACACTAAATAATAAATAAATAAGGGAGCAAATAAAAATAACTCATCATCAAGAAACTCAGTGTTTTCATTATTTATTTTGCTGGTGCGTGTGCCTCCATGCGTGTTCACACACACGTGTTTCCAGGTGCTTGTGCATATTTGTGACAATCTGTCACTAAACCTAGAGCTCACAGATTTAGCTGGATTAGCCAGCCAGCCTCGGCCATCCTCCAACCCCAGCACTGATAGCCTCCACCTTTCCGTAGGTGCTGAGGATCTGAACTCAAGTCCTTATGAGTAGCAAGTACTTCCCCTACTGAGCAATCTCTTCAGACTCCTGTGTGTGTGTGTGTGTATACACGCATGTGTGCGCGTGCTTGCATGCTTTCTTTTTGGTCTTTTACAAGGCTGGCCTGGAACTCTCTTCCATCCTCCTACCTCGGCTGAGATTAAAGGCAAGCACCACAGTGCCCAGCCCTCTAGTGGATTTTTTAAAATTGTAATTATTTATTTATTATTTGAGAGAGAATGAGAGAGGCAGATAGAGAATGTGCGCACCAGGGTCTTCAGCCACTGCAAACGAACTCCAGACATGGACCACCTTGTGCATCTGGGAAATCCAATTCTGGTCCTTAGGCTTTGCAGGCAACCACTGAACCATCTCTCCAGCCCCCTACCCCACCCCCCTTTTTTTTTTCAGGTAGGGTCTCGCTTTAGCCCAGGCTGACCTGGAATTCACTATGTAGTCTCAGAGTAGCCTTAAACTCATGGTAATCCTCTTACCTTGGCCTCCCAAGTGCCACCAGGCCAGTTCTGGTTTCTTTCAGGGTGTTTTGCCCGTTCTGAGGCATTATGTAAATATTCTGCAGCATGTTTTAGGTGGTGGCTAGCTTTATAAGGCTCTCGTCGCCTGATTATGTTTTCACGTGAGTTCTGCTGTATCATTTCTCACCTGTCTAGTATTGCAGCATTTGGATGTCTCATTAAGTTTGTCAGTATTCCTTGGTGGACGTATCCTGCCTGCTGGATGGCTAGGTCTTTATACCCATCCTAATGTGTAGAATTATCATGGAGCGACTCCATGAAGAAGGGCCGCTTCCGCAGCTGCTTATTTGCAAGATCCAGAGAGATCTCAATGTTCCCATCGCCCGCTTTTTTTTTTTTTTTTTTTTTTTGGTTTTTCGAGGTAGGGTCTCACTCTAGTCCAGGCTGACCTGGAATTCACTATGTAGTCTCAGGGTGGCCTTGAACTCACGGCAATCCTCCTACCTCTGCCTCTGGAGCGCTGGGATTAAAGGCGTGTGCCACCACGCCTGGTTCCCATCGCCCACTTTTGATGGCTGCCAGAAAGAAAGCCGCTGCCTGGGACCAAAGACCTGACTTCTTGCTGGACAATCACTTCACTAACTGGAAACCCTGTCGCCAGCCTCCTCCTTTGACCGGCAGAGGGTGCCAGAGGCCCATAGTGCCAGAAGATCTGGACCTACATTACATCCCTAACTCCCTAAAAATAGTGTCTCTGGACTGGAGAGATGGCTCATAGGTTAAAGACACTTGCCTGCAAAGCCTGATGGCCTGGGTTCGATTCCCAAGTACCCACATAAAGCCAGATGAACAAAGTGGTGCATGCATCTGGAGTTCATTTGCAGTGGCAAAAAGCCCTGGGGCACCCATTCTCTCCCTTCTTCCTCTTACAAATAAATAAAATGTTAAATATTAAAAGTAATGCAGGGGCTGGAGAGATGGCTCAGAGGCTAAGGCACTTGCCTCCAGTGCCTAAGGCCCTGGGTTCAATTACCCAGGACCCACATAAACCAGACCCACAAGGTGGTAGCCCTGGTTCTCTCTCTCTCTCTCTCTCTCTCTCTCTCTCTCTCTCTCTCTCTCTCTCTCTCTCTGCTTGAAAATGAATAAATAAAATATTTTTTAAAAAGCAGTGCATTCATTGAACGCAGTAGTCCAGAGCTCTACGGAGCAGGCCCAGAATTCGAACCCCCAAAACCATGTGGTCCGCTGTACTGAGGTCTTTCTGTGCCAGATTTCACTGCCCATTGAGTGTAGTTTCAACCCTCCCTCTTCCTTTTACTAGCCAGGTGTGTGTGGGGGGGGTACTTCAGGTCTGTCTCTATCTGCCTCCCCATCTGTGCAATAGAATCATGGTTCCTATTATTAGACACGAGCAAGGCAGTGTAAACGCGATTACGCACACCGCTTTGAATGAACCGGGCGCCTGCCGGGCCTCCCGGGGTGCCAAGGCCGGAGGAGAAGCAGCCTCTTCCCGGTGGTAGCCAGCCCCCGCGCCCTGCTAATTACACGTCTCCTAATGAGGTCGGCGGCTGTTTGCAATCACGCCGGAGGGAGCAAGGGAGGCCGCGGGGGAATCCGCCTCCCTCCACCCTGGCGGGATCCACCCCCTGTGCCCTGCAAGGCGGTGATCCCCACCCTTTAGGACGAGGAAGGGGGCTCATGCTGGCGTGACTCACACACTCGGGTAGGTATCTAATCCAGGCGGTCTGAGCCCAAACCTGTGCCCTTAGCTGCTCGATCAGCAGGTGCCTGCAGTTTATTGTTCCCAGGATTGGAAGAGCGATCCTAATTGAGTGAAGGGCGGGAGGCTTGGCAAGCTTCCCTTGGGTCCCTCCCTCTTTGGTCTGAGTTCCCCCACTCTCAGTTTTCCTCTATTGGGTCTGCCATGGAACCAAATGTTGACGCCAAAGAGCCCTAGAAATGTACTGGGAAACAGCTGGCATAACCCATGTCACAGGAGGTAACTGAGGCAGGCTCCCTAGATAGTGTAAGAGGCTGCTTCAAGGAGAGTGTATATGACTCTCCTGGGCTCCAGGACTACCATTTCTTAGGCTCCGCACCAAGCAGGTTCTGTGCAAAACTTCACTTAATAATCACAGCAACCCCATGTGGCTAGGTCCCCTTATTCTCTGACGCTCAGAAAGGGAAAAGATGGCTCAGTGCTTGCAAAGCCTGATAACCTGGGTTCAATTCCCCAGTACCCATGTAAGGCCAGATACACAAGGAGTTTATTTGCAGTGGCAGAAGTCCCTGGCATGTCAGCCCATACATTCTCTCAAATAAATAAATAAATAAGAATATTTAGGGCTGGAGAGATGGCTCAGTGGTTAAGGCATTTGCCTCCAGTGCCTAAGGCCCCGGGTTCAATTCCCCAGGACCCACATAAGCCAGACCCACAAGGTGGTGGCCCTGGTGTATGCTGGCTCTCTTTCTCTCTCTCTCTCTCTCTCTCTCTGCTTGAAAATGAATAAATAAAATATTTTTTAAAAAAGTAAATTTTTTTTAAAAAAAGAAAAGAATATTTAAAATATTTAGGGCTGGAGAGATGGCTCAGCGGTTAAGGCACTTGCCTCCAGTGCCTAAGGCCCGGGGTTCAACTCCCCAGGACCCACATAAGCCAGACCCACAAGGTGGTGGCCCTGGTGTTCTCTCTCTCTTGTGTATCTCTCTGCTTGAAAATGAATAAATAAAATATTTAAAAATAAATAAATAAAATATTTTTTAAAAAAAGAAATGGAAGCTGTTTTAAAAAAAATTAAAAGAGGCAAGCTGGGTGTGGTGGCACACACCTTTAATCCCAGCACTTGGGGGAAGGCAGAGGTAGGAAGATCACCATGAGTTCTGGGCCAGCCTGAGATTACATTGTGAATTCCGGGTCATCCTGGGCTAGAGTGAGACCCTACTTTGAAAAACAAAACAAAAAAAAAAGGAAGAGGCGATGCACTCCTTTAATCTCAGCACTTGGGAGGCAGAGCAAGGAGGATCACTGTGAGTTAGGGTTAGCCTGGGATAGAGTGAGTGCCAGGTCAGCCCCAGCTAAAGTGAGACTCTACCTCAAAAAAAAAAAAAAAAAAGGAGAGAAGGCTAGGGAGATGGCTCAGTGTTTAAAGAAGACTGGTTGGAGAGCCTGCCAGGCCAGGTTTGAGTTTTCAGTGCCCAGATAAAGCCAGGTACACAAATTGGCACATGCATCGTCTGAAGTTTGTTACAGTAACAACAAACACACCTGTACACATTCTTTCCCTGCTCACCAATCAATCAATAAAGTACATTTTTTATTTAAAAAGAGGGAGAGAGAGAGAAAGAAATGACTTACCCAAGCTCCCAGCAATTTGGGCCGACCTTTGTTTTACCTGTCCCCAAATCTGAGCTCTTACTACCTTGTTCTGAGCTGTGTTCCAGACTGTAGATGGATGTTTAGGGCTGGAGAGATGGCTCAGAGGTTAAGGGTTTGCCTGGATGCTCAAGGCCGGTGAAAACCCGTTTGGGGCGCCCTTTTGTGAGGTGCTGGGGAATCAAACCCAGGGTCTTGGCCGGGCGTGGTGGCGCACGCCTTTAATCCCAGCACTCGGGAGGCAGAGGTAGGAGGATTGCCGTGAGTTCAAGGCCAGCCTGAGACTACATAGTGAATTCCAGGTCAGCCTGGGCTAGAGTGAGACCCTACCTCGAAACCCCCCCCCCCAAAAAAAAACAGGGTCTTGTGCATACAAGGCACGGGCTGTACCACTGAACTCCTTCCCCAGCCCTGGTGTTATTGGATGCTGCCATAAAAGATGGTGCCAGCCTGGGCTAGAGCGAGACCCTACCTCGAAAAACAAAAACAAACAAACAAAAAGATGGTGCCAGAGGGCTGGAGAGATGGTTTCGTAGTTAAGGCGTTTGCCTGCAAAGCAAAAGGACCCACGTTCAATTCCCCAGTACCCATGTAGAGCCAGATGCACAAGGTGGTACATGTGTCTGGAGTTCCTTTGCAGAAGGCCCTTGCACACCCATTCTCTCTCCGTGTCTGCAAAAAATAAATGAGAACCAAAAGATGGTGGCAGAGGAAAATGATATCTGCTTCAGTATTTCCTAAAGGAGCCACTGCTCATAGGGGCTCCTGTTTCTCTAATCCCATCAACCAATTTCCTGAAAAACTGGTATGGGAACAATTTAGATAAATTAAACCCTCCATCTGTTTATCCAGGAGCCTGGAAAGCTTGCTGGAGCAAGTGCGGGCCTCCCTGAACTTAACTCCACATCTTGCCTGTCCATCGTTCTCACTGCCCTGAGGACCTCTTTCCCTGAGGAACGCACTCATCCAAAAATGGAGCAAGAAAGCCGGGCATGCGCCTTTAATCCCAGCAGAGTGTCATGGTTTGATACAGGTGTCCCCCACAAACAATTGAATGTGTTCTGATAGATCGATCCTCAGCTGATGGCAGTTCCGGAATTAAAACCTCACTAGAGCTGTGTTGTTGGGGCGGGCTTTTGGGGTTATAAGCCAGCTTCCCCTAGCCAGTGTTTGGCACACCTTCCTGCCGCTGTTTGCAGTGCTGTGGCAGAGGTGATGTCCAGCCTTCTGCTCATGCCATCGTTTTCCCTGCCATTCTGCTCATGCCATCGTTTTCCCTGCCAGAATGGAGTCTCCCCTCGAGTCCGTAAGCCAAATAAACCCATTCCTCTACAAGCCACTTTTGTTTGGGTTCTTTCTGCGCAGCAACTAGAATGATGACCCCAACAGTTTTGGTACCAGGATGTGGGGTCATCTGTTGCTGCTAGAACCCTGATCTTGTGGCTTCGGTCTTCTGGAAGTGATCTACAGGAGGAATGTGGAAGGACTTGAAATCTCGGCCTAAGAGATGCCTCACAGTGCTGTGAGTACAGCTTGAT
>PVHP010014481.1:0-39002 GCA_004024765.1 Zapus hudsonius | reverse complement strand
CAGTCAGCTTTCTAGTTGCTGCGCAGGAAGAACCCAAACAAAAGCGGCTTGTGGAGGAATGGGTTTATTTGGCTTATGGACTCAAGGGGAGACTCCATCCTGGCAGGGAAAACGATGGCATGAGCAGAGGGCTGGACATCACCTCTGCCACAGCACTGCAAACAGCGGCAGGAAGGTGTGCCAAACACTGGCAAGGGGATGCTGGCTTATAACCCCATAAGCCTGCCCCCAACAACACAGCTTCATCGAGGTTGTAAAACCCAAACTGCCATCAGCTGAGGGAACACATTCAATTGTTTGTGGGGGACACCTGTATCAAACCATGACAGTGATTTTAATACACATTTTTAAATCCTGAAGAATAAAAGCTAAAATCCTTAATATAAAGGAGCTCCTAGACAGACAAGGGGGGAGGGAATTGGAAAATTAGGTGGGGGGATGGGAGGGCAGGGGAAAATATACACTAATCTAAACCCCTGATGAATCGATATCATAGAATCCTTACTTTAAAAAAAATTACTCATTTTCAAGCAGAGAGAAAGAGAAGAGAGAGAGAGAGAGAGAGAGAGAGAGAGAGAGAGAGAGAGAGAGAGCGCCAGGGCCACCACCTTGTGGGGCTGGCTTATGTGGGTCCTGGGGAATTGAACCTGGGCCTTAGGCACTGGAGGCAAGTGCCTTAACCACTGAGCAATCCCACCAGCCCAGAATCCTTATTTTTGTACAGTAAGCTATTGAGGAAGTTGGGGGCATCATCTGGTAAGAAGGGCCCTGAAGAGGCTGAGAGGAAACCCAACCCCAAGACAAGTGGCTCTAGCCTATAACTCTCTGTCCCAGTAAACAGTTACTTCCCACATTGAGCTGTTGCTGGGAAAGACTTATGAGGTCTCCAAAACAAGACAGGCTTATGTCAAAACTCTTGAATACCCTCCCTAGGCAAAAGATAAGACCCTATTGCTGAAGATACCACAGACTGCTATCACACAACACTGAGAGACCCTGCTCGATCCAGTAATAAAACCAGCTTCCAGATGGTAGCCTGTGTGGTGCTCGAAGTCAATATATGAGCTTCCAGGGGAGATTGGCCAATGGTATTCCAGGCAGGCAAGGGTCATTCATATGCAACTCTGACTGATGATCTGAGAATGCAGAGGACACTGCTATATGGCCGAGACCAGCGAGGCAAGTAGGTGTTGCTGTGTAGGTGTACTGTTCATGGAATTTAGGTTCCAAATGCCTTGACTTCCATATACAGAGTTCATCCTGGTGGGCCTGGCCTAATTGGATGAGCCTTTCAATAATCTGGGTTCTTCATAGAAAAGCAAATTCTAAATTTAAGAGAGGTGTTGTGGGAGGGATGGTTCCCTGCTGGGCTTCATTAGGGACATGGGCACGCTGTGATAAGGCCAACAAGAGGGTCACAAGGGGAGAAGTACGATGGCTTTAGGAACAGTGCGGTCCCCTGCTGTCAGCCAGTAGTAGCAAATTGGGACCTCAGTCCCACAATCCCAAGGAACTGAATTCTGCAGGCAACTGGGGAGCTTAGAGAAGAACCCGGATGATACTGTAGCCCTGGCTGATGCTGGTTTCAGTTGTCTCAGCCACTGTGCTGAGAACTTGAATAACATAGTGTTGGCCCACCACGACTCAGGGAATTGAGCGGAAGAAGGGGCAGAAAGATTGTGAGAGCTGTGGTGGGGGAGACTATCCAGAAGCATGGCACCCCTCAGTAACAACACACTTGGGCCAGGAGAACCAGGCTGAGTACTAGGCTATACATGGTCCCCTGCCACAAGGACTGATCCAGATGACCCACGGAAGAGGATATCCAGCTGATTGGGGATGGGGGGGGGCATTTGGGAATTGGGGATAACAACTCATTGTTTGCCCACTAAATAATGTAACTCATTATGGTCAATAAATATATATATTAAAAATAAAATAAAATAAAATAAAAACATAGTGTTGGCCCAACCTCGGCCCTTGACAGTGAGCCAAGCTCTGAGGTAAGGAATGGCAGGCAGTCTGTTGCCTTTGCTGTGCTCCATCCTGCAGCCCATGGTGGCCCAGTGACCACATCCATCTTGGACATGGTCCCAGAAGACGCAGAGTACCTCACTTTGGTCCAGGACTCTCCAGCTGTAGGAACAGCACACAGATGTGAGCTGTTGAGTCTCCTGTTCCCAGAAGCTTATCTAAGCTGCTTGGGAAGGGCCGACCTTCCTGTGGAGAAGATTCCACTGGCTGGGAGCCCACAGAGCCCCAAGGCTGAGACACGTGTCTTCTCCATATCTGTAATTCCTTCCTCCCAGGCACTCACACGTGGGAGAAGTTGAGGGTGACTGGGGAGCTGAGGTTCTTTGTGTCGTTGTTGCTCAGAAAGGCAGAAATGACATCTGAAAGCAGGACAGGCCAGACCCTCTGCAGCAAGCCCTTCTCTGTCCCATTCACGACCAGCAGCACCTCAGCCAGGAACTTACCTATCCCTGGAATGGAGACAAGGCTCACCATAGACGGGCCTATTTGATGAGAACAAGATTTAATCTCAAGATCAGAAAGACCTTAGATGGTGGTGTAGTCAGTTTTCTTGGTACTGCATAAGGAACCCAATCAAAAGGCAGCTTTGGAGGGAATGGGTTTATTTTGGCTAATGGGCTCAAGGAGAAACTCCATCCTGGCAGGGAAATTACGGCATGAGCAGAGGGTGGACATCACCTCCACCATAGCACTGCAAACAGCAGCAGGAAGGTGTGCAAAACTGGCAAGGGGAAGCTGGCTATAACCCCCATAAGCCCCCCCACCAACAACACAGCTCCAACAATTCCAAAACTTCCATCAGCCGAGGATCAAGCAGTTGGACACATCCATTTGTGGGGGACACCTGAATCAAACCATCAACAGATGGAGTGTCCCCTTGTGACCTCTCTCCATTCCCTCTTTAACTTTGAATTCTCTGCATCTTCTTGACCCAGTGACTTCTCCCAGGCTCCTGTGTCGGATCCTAGCTCAGCTGCATCTCTACTGGATTCCTGAGTCCTTCCTTCTGCACCTCCAGAGACAGTTTATGAGTTTGGGGGAATTATGGAACAAAAGTTATGTTCAAGTTGATGGTATGTATGCATAGAACTATAATATAATGTCCTGCAGTGTATAAAACCTGTGGGATCTGAATTTCAAGGGATTATAATGTAAGAACATGAGCACTTTTCCAGCAACATTAAACAAAATGGACAAATCCATGGGGACACATAAACTACCAAAACCATCTCCAAAAGAAATAAAAATGTAGCCGGGCGTGGTGGCACATGCCTTTAATCCCAGCACTCGGGAGGCAGAGGTAGGAGGATCGCCGTGAGTTTGAGGCCAGCCTGAGACTCCATAGTGAATTCCAGGTCAGCCTGGGCTAGAGTGAGACCCTACCTCGAAAAACCAAAAAAAAAAAAAAAAAAGAAAGAAAGAAAAAAAATGTGAAGGGACCTATAGGACATAAGTGAATAAATTGTTAATTAAAAAAATTTTTTTTAAAAAAGAAAACTCTCAGAGCTGGAAAGATGGCTTAGTGGTTAAAGCTCATGCCACATAAACATGAGGGCCTGAGTTTAGATTCCTAGTACCCATATAAAAATGTAGGGCATGGTGATACAAGCTTGTAATGCCAGCACTGGGGAGGTGCAGGCAGGGAATCCTTAAGGCTCACTATTCTAGCTGGTTCAGGGAGCTCTCGGTTCAGTGAGAAACTCTGTCTCAAAGAATAAGGTGGAGATGAGTAAGGAAGATACCTGACATGATATTGACCTTGACACGCATGTGCACACATGTGCCCACACAGGTACACACACTCCATCAACCAAAGAGCAGTCCGGGCCAGATGAGAATGGAGCCTCTGAAGCAGGGCAGGAGAGCAGGCCTGGCATGCAGAGTAACTGTAACTCTGCCTGTAGAGTAATTGAAGGACAATGTCCCCTCAGGCCAGGCCTGGCCCAGGACTCTCAGGGTCTCCTTCAGGGCCAGGAGCAGGCCAGTGGTCATGCAGTGTTGCTGTGAGTGGGGCAGGGTTCTAGCAGCCCTTCTGCATGAGCCCTGGAGGGGTGGACACAGAGCCTGCAGGCCCGGGGCCAGTGGGATAGCATAAGCACCCAGCCCCAGAGAACAGACCCCAGGCACAAAGGTAGCCCTATATGGGAGGCCCGGTGGTGGGTTCTCAGGGGGGAGCTTCCTTGTGAATGCCAAGGATGACATCAACCAAATCACAGAATGGGAGCCAAAGGAAAGCAGCAAGCTCCCCTGGACCCCCAGCCTAACAGTGCACTGCTACAGAGCTTGCTTCAGGCAGGGGCTCAGAGCAGGACAGACTGGGGAGGGGTCTGTCCTCTACCCCATGGGCTGCATCACTGGCGTCCCTAGGGTCCTGACCTCATCTGGGTGGTGCTGGTGGCCGCAGCTGCCTTGAATAAAGTCTGAGTAGACCCTGGAGGTCGTCAAAGAAGCGGGGAAGGAAACTGGAGGTCCCCAGTGGGTGACAGCGCAGAGAAAGACCCCCAGCTCTGCCCCCTCACCAGGACACGTGGGCGTCCACATGGGGAAGGACATCTTCAGGGACAGGATAGGCTGAGAGCCCCGGGCAGGGCTGGGAGGTTCTGGATCAGCCAGGCAGGTACCTTTGCAGCTGGTGTTCTTTGGGCCACTGAGGGACCCTAGAAGTGGCTCCCAATCCGGGGATAGCAGCACGGTGTTCCTGCAGATGGATGGAGCTATGGCACTGACCCTTACTGGAGCCGCATTCGTCCATATCTGGGGACAAGAAGGGACTGGATCCTTCCCAGCGGGTTCCGAATCCTCCCCTTCCCATGGCATGGGGCATCCGTGACTGGCCGCCCTGGCGGCCTCATGGGGAGGGTCATGAGGTGTTTCAGGCCTGCCAGGTACCAAGGTACAGGTTGAGAGAATATGAACTTCCTTCCTCCTCGTCCCCAGCTCCTTCCCAGACACCAGGGCTTTTCACATCTAGCCTAAGGACGTTAAAGCCGGGCATCTCCTCCTGACTGTTCCTCATTAAACACTTGTAGTTAGCTTACTCATTGCTGTAGGAAATAACCCAACCAAAAGCTGCTTGTGGAAGAATAGGTTTATTTTGGCTTACAAACTTGAGGGGACGCTCCATCATGACAGGGAAAATGATGGCATGAGCAGAGGGGTGGACATCACCTCCACAACAGCCCTGCAGACAGTGTCAGGAAGGTGTGCCAAACACTGGCAAGGGGAATCTGGCTATAACCCCCATAAGCCCGCCCCCGACAACACAGCTCCAACAAGGTTCTAATACCCAAACTGCCATGAGCTGAAGATCGAGCATTCAGAACACATTCGTTTGTGGGGGATCAAACCATGACAACACTTGATGGGACATTGTGACTATGGGTCTCTGGGAAGGTATTGTCCAGAGCATTGTTTAGGCCACTGGAGCATCCAGGGATCAGCTTCCAGCCTGGAAGGCAGAGGCACTGATAGTCAACCACCTTATCTATGCAGTGGGTGAAGTTGTGGCTTAGGTTTTGTTTATCTCTCCATCTTCTCACTGCCCCAAATCCAAGAGCTTTATTCCAAGTGCTGCCACCTGGTGACTTTCAATTTCACCTTCAAAGCAGAGCACCTTACGGTCTCTACAAGAAGGACTGAGGGATAATCAGGAGTCCCAGTTTATAGGAGGTGATATCAGGAGGGAAACTGAGTTATGGGGCTGGACTTCCTGACCAAGGGATCTTCTTGCTTGGTCCTTTTCTGGCCATGGCTGGAAGTTACACTTCCTGGTCACACGTGATAACTAAAGATGTGAGTCTGGGTCTTTCCACAGAGCTCCTGGGCCCAGTAGATCCTGTGCCCTTCCTGCCCTGTGGCAACACCTTGCTGGTAGCCCAACCCTTAGGCAGGTTCTACTCAGGACCTTGACCTGTGTGATCTGGCAGATCTCTCTCCTGGGGCTGCAGTCCCCTGGGTCCCCAGTACCTGTACAGGTTCAAGGTATCTTCCTTGGGACTCAGATCAGGGTTTAAGGATGGGAGACAGCTGCATGTGTATGGCCCTGAGTGTTGGTGCAGATACGTCTTGACAGACTCTCAGATTCTACCACTCATCCACCATAGAAGGAAAACGGCTTGAGGCCTTGGGATCTGATGGGTTTCTTGGCACAGAAGCATCTGGAAACTGCCAGTGTCTTCTTCCCACAGGTTGCTGAAATTTCTAATTCCCACAAGTGTCCTGTGGAGAACACTCAGTTGTCCAGATGTAGCATGAGAACCCCACCAGGCAGCTTCAGACCTTTGGCTGAGGGATGAGGCTCAGAGCTGAGGCAGAGGTGTCCCACCTGACAGTGCTCAGCCTGAGGATTCAGCTGGGAGTTTGTGCTGGAATGGTTCTGTTCCCAGGGTGGCATTCTCCATGTCTGCCTACTCAGCCTGAATCTGAGAGCTTGGTTCCTGAAGAAGGACTGAGGCCTGGCCTGGTAATACACCAGGGCACTTGCCCAGTGGGAGCCAGCTGGGGCTCTCACCTAGCCTGGCATCCTGGGTTTTCCTGATCTCCAGGAAGGCATCCTAGAGGCTGCCTTGGCAGGCAGTGCTGAGGAAAATATGTCCTAGTGATGTGGGATTTGGGGTTTCAGGAGGGCTTCCTCAGATTTATGAACCTTAAGTTTGGGTTCTGTCCTAACATAAAGAATTAATAGCTGGGCGTGGTGGTGCATGCCTTTAATCCCAGCACTGGGAGGCAGAGGTAGGAGGATCACCATGAGTTGAAGGACACCCTGAGACTACATAGTGAATTCCAGGTCAACCTGGGCTAGAGTGAGACTCTACCTCAAAAAACCAAAAAAGAAAAAGAATTAATAAAGTGGTACATGCATCTAGAGTTCACTTGCAGTGGCTGGAGGCCCTGGCGTGCCCATTCTCTTTCTGTCTCTCTCTGTGTGTCTGTCTCCCTCTGCTTAATAATAAATATATTTTTTCCAGGGTGAGATGTCATGTGAGGTGGCATCTCCTGGTCCTCTCTGGGCCTCACCCTAACTGAAACTGCCTAAAAAGCCAGCTTTCTCCTATTCTCTCTCACTAGTGAGGCCAGCTGTGTCCAAAGTCTGGGTGACCAGAGCTGGGGCAGGTATCATGAGAGAGGTGTGACAAGTAGTTCTGTCCTCTTTCATCCTCTCCCCAGGAACACAGACCCTAACTGGACTGGTTGAGGGGGGCCTGGCTTCCATCTTGTCCCAAATGGCCCTTCTCTGCTCGGCGTTAACATAGAGTTGGCTAAGATCAGTCCGGGGCAATGGTCCACCATGAAGACCACTGTTCTTGTGTGGCCCAGACTTGAGTGTCTCTCTTTACCCAACTTTGGTCTTTCAGGGGATCAGAATTGCTGGGCAGTCAGAATGGTGACTTGGGAGGGGAAACAGATAGAAGCTGAGTGGTCAAAAAGACTCGGTGCACAGCACATGAGGCAAATGTAGAAGGATCATCGTGAGTTCAAGGCCAGCCTGAGACTACATAGTGAATTCCAGGTCAGCCTGGACTAGAGCAAGACCCTATCTTGGAAAACCAAAAAAGAGGGTTGGGCCCAGTGGTTGAGGCTCTTGCCTGCAAAGCCTAACGATCTGGAATGATTCCCTAGTACCCACGTGAAGCCAGATGCACAGGGTGGTGCAGGCACCTGGAGATCATTTGCAATGCCTGGAGGCCCGTATGCACCCATTCTCTCTATCTCTCTCTACTTGCAAATAAATAAATATATATATATTTTATTTAATTATCCTTCTCAGTCTAGTTTTGTTTTACTTCTTTTTATTAAAATATTTTATTCATTTTTCAAGCAGAGATACAGAGATTGAGAGAGAGAGACGGAGAGACACAGAGAGAGAGAGAGAGAGAGAGCACACCAGAGCCACCACTTTGTGGGTCTGGCATATGTGGGTCCTGGGGAATTGAACCCAGGGCCTTAGGCACTGGAGGCAAGTGCCTTAACCGCTGAGCAATCTCTCCAGCCCATAAATATATTTTTTAATGAAAAAAAAAAGACTGGGTGCAAGAAGGTATCTTTAGGCAGTGGTGGTGGCCAGACCACAGCCTACCCTTAGATGCCCTTCCTTTCAAGCCCCAGACTCTATTCTAGTGTCCACTGTGGCTGAGGGGTAGGAAAATGTCAGATAGGGGTTCAGGAGTCACAGAGTCCCCGCGGGCCTCATAGGGGGCAGGTGACCTCCTGTTGGCCACTGGCAATAGAAAGAGAGAGACACTGAGTTGCAACTGACTAAATGTGATCTTGGAATAAGCCAAATGCCGCCTTTTGGTTTTTGCAAATGCAGATGGAGGGGTGTGCGTGTGGAATTTCCCAAGTGGCCTTCAGGAGAGAGCTGTGAGTCTCAGGTATAGGACAGGCTCTGATGACCAAGTACACCCATGTGATGCCCAGAGAATGTAGGGCAGGAACCAAGGAAGAGGGTCCAGGGTTCTAGCCCGTAAGGGGGGCGATATACGTGGACATTCCTTCCTTCAACGCCAGAGGGCAGACTCTCACACTTACTTTTCCTCAGACCTCAGTGAGCACTGAATCCGCAACCAAGATCCTGACTCTGAAGGAACAATGAGAGGGACCCTTGGCCCTTACACTGGGAGATGGGGCTGTGGGGAGCTTCTTACCTCAACAAGTATTAGAGTGAACGTTTTTCCCTCCAGAAACTAATTCTTACCCTGGACTGCACACGCAGTGACAGCTCCCCTTTGTATCTCACAGTTTGCAAATCTCCTACGAGACAGTCATGGGGAGCCCACACTCACTGATGTCTGGAACACAACAGGACAAAAGGTCACTTCCCAAAGCTGTGAGTTCTCTCAGAGAAGAGACTTTCACTCATCCACCTGACTCCGCAATCACAGGCTGAGGTTGAACTCCCCAAGCAAGGTGAACCCTGGCTTCCAGAGACAGGCAGCAGTGGCACATTCTGAGTTGAGAGGGACAGAGACCATGCTGAGAAGGTGAGAAGAACGGACTGGGAGACGTCAGTCATCTCAGAAGAAGGACCCTGGGAAGGTGGGCCAGCCTTTGGTTTCTCCTTCAGTGTCCTTCTTCCTCCCTGGGCTGAGGGGTGTGCAGCGGGTCTCCCTCCCCTAGCTGAGCTGCCAGCAAACCCATCCCTGGTCTTCTAGCTTCCAAACCCCAACAGACTCAGCAAAACACAGGGTGTTGCAACAGAGCCGGGGAGAGCAGTGGAGACCCAGAGCAGAGACAGGACGTGGAAGAGTGATGCATTTGTGGACAGCGGTGCTGACCGCTCCTAGACTCGCACTGTCCATTGCTCAAGGAAAGGTAGTGCAGACTGGACAGACTTCCTGGACTGGGTCCACCGTCACATCTGTCATCTGGTGCCTCTGGTTCCCAGGTGGTTTGTAGAAACTGAGGTGTGACTAGAGTTCTGACTTGGCAGGAGTGTTGGTTCCCCTACCTGCTCTCCTGACCTGGGGGTTTGTCGCAGTCAGCCACACACCGCTGGGATGAATCTTTAAACCAGGCACAATTTGGGGGAGGAAACTATTTATTGAAACTACAGATTGAGGGGAAGTTCCGTAACAGCGAAAGAGGCTGGCCCTCTTTCACAGGTCCAAGCAGAGAGAAAAACCCATTATCAACATCACACACAGAACAGCAAACAGGCAGGAGCAGCAAGAGAATTTCTTCTCCTTTATATAGGCTTAGGATGGGGTCTCGCAGCCCTTCCCCAGACTTAATGGCTTCCAGAGTCTCTGGAATTTCCTTCCTGCATTGCCCACACAGGAAAGGGTGTTTACTTCCAGCTTCTTTGAGCTTCTTTACATCCTGCCTCTTGCTGAGAGGCTGCCTTCCTATAAACATCCTCAGAGACCCACCCAAGATAATTAAAAAGATCAAGTTGACAACAAAACCTAACCATCACAGGGTTGCAGACTGAAACTTTGTGACCTGGATCCTTCCTCAGTTTCCCCTTCTGTGAGATGAGATGATGGTGTGAAATCTTGTGGGGGTTTTTTTTTTTGGTTTTTTGAGGTAGGGTCTCACTCTAGCCCAGGCTGACCTGGAATTCACTCTGTAGTCTCAGGGTGGCCTTGAACTCACGGCAATCCTCCTACCTCTGCCTACCAGCGCTGGGATTAAAGGTGTGCGCCACCACGCCCGGTGAAATCTTGTGTTTTAACATCATCATTTCATCATTTTGTGCCTCTGTGTGTGTGCGCGTGAGCGTGCGTGTGTGCCCACAGAGGCCAGATAATGGTGGTGACAACTGCCAGCAGTCATCCATGTATTTCATTAAGAAGGAGTCTCTTCTCTGAACCCAGAGCTGCTGTTTTTTTAAAATATTTTATTCATTTATTTTGAGACACACACACACAGAGAGAGAGAGAGAGAGAGAGAGAGAGAGAGAGAGAGAGAGAGAGAGAGAGAGAGAGAGAGAAAGGTACAGAGAAAATGGGCACACCAGGCCTTCAGCTGCTGCAAATGAACTCCAGACACATGCACCACCTTGTGCATCTGGCCTTACATGGGTACCAGGGAATCAAACTCAGGTCCTTCTGCTTTGCAGGCAAACACCTTAACCGCTAAGCCATTTCTCCAGCCCCAGAGCTGTTGTTTTTAAGAACCCCAGCAATTCTCTGGTCTCTGCTCCACACAGGATTGGTGTTTCAGGTGCTGATGTCATGTTTTGCTCAGCTTTTATATGAATTCTGGAGAATGGAACTCAGACAGTCTCAGGCACTGGCGCGTGCACAGCAAGTGTCCTCACCTGCTAAGTTATCACTCCAGCTGCCATTATCATTCTTGTTAGCAACAAAGATGAGCAGGTCTTTACACCTCTCCTGCCCCATCAGATACTGTGTTTACCGTTCCCTGGTTCAATCATACAGGTGAAATACACAACTATCAGCCCCACAGCCCATCTACCCACACCTGAAGGAGCTGCTGGTGTCTCAGGCTGAGTCCCAACTGTTCCTGCAGAGTAAGAGAGACCCACTCAAGGGAGGACTAGAGTCCTAAGTCACCAGGGCCTTTTAGGATGGGGGCCTCCTCTCACTAAAGATGGGATAGGAGAGTGAGGTGGGAGGAAGAGAGAGAATAGAAAGGGAGAAAAAGTTGAGGCGAAAGTGACTAGAGTTGATGGCAAGGGGGAGGTAGAAAGATGGAGAGAGAGAGAGAGAGGTGGAAACAGCTCAAGAGAAATAGAGATAGAAGTGGAGAGGAAAGTGATAGGAAAAGATGGAACAATAAATAAGGAACCCAGAGAAGAAGAGGGGGAGGGAAGGCGAAATAGAAAGGAGAGTAGATGGAAACAAAATGGAAGGGAGAAAGGAAGGAAGGAAGGGAGGGAGGGAGGGAGGGAGGGAAGGAAGGAAGAGCACATTCAGTAGTGGGTGGGTACCCAGGAGGGCTGGGAGATGTTCAGTCTGTTGATCTAGAAATATGGGGAAACAGTAAGAACTGGAATTCAGAGAGACTCAAAGGAGGCTGTTGGTCAGGAAATGACCAAGAGGGTGTGTGGGCATGAATCCCTCCTGGGACAACTCAGCTTGTCCTCATTTTGACTCTTAGTGAAGGGGCTCTGTTTTCCATATGGCGCTGAAGACAGATGAAGTACCCTGCAGCCCAGCTGCTTCCCCTGGAGTGGGGCAGAGCCTGGTGATTCAGGGAAATCACCACTGCTAGGCTGGAACCTTGGATCAGAAGACAATGGCTGGGGATGAAGCTGGCTCCATGCTCAGTGTCAGGCCCTGAGTGAAGGCATTATCCCTGAGCAGTTTTTAAACATAGGCAACTACTACATGCCAGGCTCTGTTTTAGCCGCCAGTAATAGAAGGAGTGGGGGAAAGTTAGGGAGCTTGCCACCACCATGAAGGGGTCAGGTGGCCAAGTCCAGGTATGGGTCTAGGGAGTTTACCTTCGCACCGCCTGGAATTCCCGTGCTAGTGAGACAGCTACTCACTGGCCAGCCTGTTTCAGATGGGGACTTGTGCCACATAAATGCCCAAGAGCTCTCGGATGCTCCAAACCCCAGATGTCCACAGCAGCCTATTTTCTGCAGTGAGGTACCCAACCAGGATGAAGTTAGCTCTATGGTCCTGCATGTGCGATAAAAGATTTATATTTCACATCCACTTTTATAATATATCCTAGCTGGGTGTGGCAATACGTGACTGTGGTCTAGCCACTTGGGAGACTGATGTAAAATCACAATTAACCCAAGAACAATAGTTGTAAGCAACTTCAATACTCTACTCTCATCAATTGACAGGTAGGTCATCTCTAAAAAAATAAATAAAGGGAGGTATCTGTACTAAATGATGCCATAGAACAAATGGACCTCATAGATATCTAGAAAGCATTCTATGCAAATACTGAAAAATACACATGCCTTTCAGCAGCACACAGAACTTTCTCTAAAATAGATCACATGGCTGGAGAGATGGCTCAGTGGTTAAGGCATTTGCCTGCAAAGCAGAAGGACCTGAGTTCAATTTGCCAGCACTCACGTAAAGCCAGATGCACAAGGTGGCACACGTGTCTGGAATTCATTTGCAGTGGTTGGAGGCCCTGGTGCACCCATTCTCTCTATCTGCTTACTTCTCTATCTCATTCTCTCTCAAATAAATAAATAAAATAAAATATTTTTAGCCAGATGTGGTGGCGCACGGCTTTAATCCCAGCACTCAGGAGGCAGAGGTAGGAGGATTGCCGTGAGTTCAAGGCCACCCTGAGACTACATAGTGAATCTAGGTCAGCCTGGGCTAGAGCGAGACCCTACCAATAAAATAAAATAAAATATTTTTAAAATAGATTATAGATTAGGACACAAAGCATATTGTACCAAGTATAGGAAAATTGGAAGAATTTCATGTAATCTATCTGATCCAGTGGGATAACACTACCAAGCAACAGCAGGAAAGACTACAGAACATGGGCTGGAGAGATGGATCAGCAGTTAAGGCAGTTGCCTCCAGTGCCTAAGGCCTCCGGTTCAATTCCCCAGTACCCACATAAGCCAGACCCACAAGGTGGTGACCCTAGTGCGCTCTCTCTCTCTCTTTCTCTCTGATTGAAAATGAATAAATAAAACATTTAAAAAAAGACTACAGAACATACACACACTCTTGGAAATTAAATAACACACTATTGAATGATCAATGTGTCATTGAAGAAATCAGGAAGAAGATTTAAAAAATTTTAAAATCTAATGATAATGAAAAGACAACATACTAAAACCTGTGGGAAACAGAGAGGAAAATGTATACCTATATTAGGAAGAGGTATCACAATTAAATAATATAATGCTACAATTTAAGGTGTTAGAAAAAGAACAAACCAAACCAAAAATCAGTAGATGGAAAGAAATAGTGAAGATTGGAGAGAAATTAATGAAATAGAAACCAAGATAATACAATACAAAGAATCAATGGAAAATCATTGATTCCTTGAAAAGTTAAACAAGATTGATAAACCCTTATCAAAGCTAATCAAAATAAAGAGAAAGATGACCCAAATTAATAAAATTAGTAATGAAAAGTGCACCATAACAGACACCAATGAAATTCACAAAATCATAAGGACATACCTTAAAAACATATACCCTATGAAATTTGAAAATCCAAAAGAAATGAGTGAGTTTTTAGATACATATGACCTACCAATATTAAAGCAAGATGTGATAAACCATTTAAACAGACAATAATAAATAATGAGATCAAAAGCTCTCCCTGAGGATTTTGGACTGCTCATCCTCCCCAGTGGCCTCATCCTTAAAATTAATATCTTCATCTCTCTCTTGTGTGTGTGTGTGTGTGTGTGTGTGTGTGCACATGCTGCTATTTCTGTCCCTATGGAGTACACTAAGGAGTCTTGGTAGATAGTGAGAATAAACCCTTGTTAAGTCCTCAAGTTTTCCCTGGAGAGTAAGTTTCTAGGAATAATTTTCTCCTTGGGGAATTTATTATGAAACTGCCAATTTCTTAAAAAGTAAAAGTTCTCCCTGTTCTCAGCTACAAAGAAGCCAGAAGTTAAGCAAAAGACTTAAAAGACCCTCAGCCTGGATAAATAGCTCCCTGCTGCCTCCTTGTCTGTCACCATTGCCAACAGTCATCTTAGATACCCACGTCTCATGGTGTGGAGTCACAGAGGACCATCCTGGCCCGTGAGTCAGCAATACTGAGTAGTGACTGAGCTGATTTAGGCAACCACTGGTCTGCAGGTCGTCTTCCCCCAATCTGTCCTATGTTGAGCATTTCATAAACCTATGGGTCTACTTTCAAATATTAAACCTCTTGGCCATGTCTCTTCAATTTTGCTATTGGAATGCAGGATCCTCTGTGTTAGGAGGTCCATCAAGCACGAAGAAGGGTTCTGCTTATCTTTTTCCTCTTGGAGGATCTTGGTTCAGAGTGAACAGACTTAACAATTTATGAGTGTACTTCTTTGTATAAAGTTTTCATTAGAAAAACAGATTCACAGGAAGTTTCAAAAACCATCTCGGGAAGTCTTGTGTAGTCTTGATGTGGTATCTACAGGTATTACATTTCCTTTAGCAGTAGTTCAGAATCAAACCGAAGAGACCGCTGTGATATCTCTGCATGTTTCGATGCTGTTTTATCACATGTGTAGACCATGGTGTTACCATGGCATTCAAAATGTATCAGTGTTCCCTGCTCTCACTTAGCAGCCAGAAATAAAGCTGACGGAGATTTGACAGAAATGCTAATTGAGCATCTTTAATTTTTAAAATTACTTTTTGACAGTTTCATTCCTGTTTATAATGTGTTTTGAAGATATTCACCCCCATTCCTCTCCTGCTGACCCCTTTCTTCCTCCCAACCCGAGTCCCTCCCACTTTCAGGTCTTTTCTTTTTGCTGCCCACTGGTTTAATTGGGGTTGCTTCCATGAACGTGGGGAGAGGGTTATTTATTGGAGTGTGGGCACCTTACCAGTGGCTACATGGCCTAAGAACATGACTCCCCTTCCTGCAGTAATCAGTAGGTGACAGTCCCTGAGGGAGCCACAAGAGCCCCTCCCTCTGTGCTGAAGCCTCAAAGGGTTTAATCTTGGGCAAGTAACCATAGCTGCTGTGAGTTCCGGAGTGCAATGGCTGCATCCTGTCCTGGAGTCACCAATCCCAATTCTGTCAGGGCAGGTGGGTAATAAGATTTTCGTGATTTATAGTGCAATGTCGAACATCTCAAAAAAACAAACAAAAAAAAGAACATTTCTACATTAAAGCTGTGACACTTGTGCTCAAGGTCCAGCTCTGCCAGCGACACACTCTCTGCCTTTAGGAACGAATGTAAAGTTGCTTGTATTTCTTTTCTATGTGATACTTGTAAATATGCATATATCTGTAGTTTTCAAAATATACGGATATTTGGGGGAACTTAAAAAAAAAGAAAGAAAGAAGCCCAGGGAGATGGCTCAGAGTTTAAAGTTAAAGGTGTTTGCTTGCAAAGCCTGCCAGCCCAGGTTTGATTCCCCAATCCCCATGCAAAGCCAGATGCACAAAGTGGCCCATATGTCTGCAGTTTTTCTTGCATAGCCAAGGGGCCCTATTATGCCCATTTTTTTCTCTCTCTCTCCAAATAAATAAAAAAATAGGGGTTGGGGATTTGGCTCAGTGGATGAGCGCTTGCCTAGGAAGCGCAAGGCCCTGGGTTCGGTCCTCAGCACTGCAAAAAAAAAAAAAAAAAAAAAGACAAAAAAATATTTTTAAAGAAAGCCTTTTTCCCATGCTTTGGTTTGAATGTCTGTAAATTGGGGATAACCACTGAAACAAAGATAATGTGGGGAGGAGGTTAGAGAGGGGATTCGTGGTTAAAGTTGCTTGCTTGCAAAGCCTGACAATTTGGGTTAAGTTCCCAGTATCCACATAAATCCAGATGCACAAAGTGGCATATGTGTCTGGAGTTCATTTGCAGCAGCAGAAAGCATTGGCACATCCATACTCACTCATTCTCTCTTTGTGTGTGTGTGTCTCTGTCTCTCTCTCTTAAATAAATAATAAGTAAATAAAATATTTTTAAAGATGATATGGGATTTAAATTTTACATGTGCAAAACAGTGAATGATGGACATAGAAGAAACTCAACAAATGTGCACTGTGATCCTGTTTGTGAACAGGATGAACATATTGAAGTGAAGCAACATTCTCTTTTAAATACTTTTAAGACCAGCAAGTGTCCATTCAGGCCCTATCCTGCCATCTGGAAGAGAAATAAAATATTGGCTAGGGGACAATTTCTTGTGGAGGATTTCAGAACATTAATACCTTCAGAATTCAGAAATGGGAAGTTTGTGGCTTCTGGTTCTCTTCCTGGAACTGAAATGCTTGCATTCGGTATTGAGAAGTCAGAGAGGGTCTGGCACTATGGGGGATTGCAGTTTGTGGACCCTAGTCATCCAGTAAGAGGACTCTGGAGTCCAGGGATAGGAAGACGAGAATTCGAAGCACTCAGGAAATAGATATTCTATATGAGAAACTAGAAGAATGTAAGGTCTGAATAGGAGTTGAGGAGAGTCAAAGAATGGGTTCAGGGCTGGAGAGATTGCTCAGTGGTTAAGGTGCTTGTCTGAAAAGCCTAACAACCTGGGGTTCGATTCCCTAGCACCCACACAAAGCCAGATGCACAAAGTGGCACATGCTTCTGGAGTTCATCTGCAACAGCTGGAGGCCCTGGTGTGCCCATTCATTCTCTCTCTCTCTCTCTCTCTCTCTCTCTCTCTCTCTCTGACTCTGCTTGCAAATATATATCTATTTAAAAAAAAGAACGGATTCACTAGGGAACAGGAAAGTGGCAGTCTATCGTTGAAGAATCTGACAAGGAATGTGAAAGACTGAGAGTGGGCAGAGGCAGGAGTCTGGGAAGAACTACATGAAAGACTCGGAGCACTCCTGGGAGGATGTGGGGCTTGGAGGATAACAAAGGGCTTTGAGATAAAGACATAAAGATATGAAATAATTTGTCAAATGTCAAATAAACATCAAAGGGATTAGTCAATATTTTAACCCAAGACACCCTGGATCTAATTACCTGGCTCAGAAACACCATCAAGTTGAGGTGGAAGGTAAATCTGGATGACGGCCTGGGCCGTGTGTGCAGGTTCTTTTAGGAGGGAGCCTTTTAGTCAACAAAGAAAAAGGTTAACTGACTGAAATGTGGTGTGGTCTCTCTGCACTTGTGCCTGCCGTGTGTCTTTGGATAAATCAGAAAGTTAGTCTAGGTATGGACGAAGTTCACCTTTCCCACCAAAGCATCACGATGACCCCTGGAGTGCAACAGAAGGAATGCATAAATTGGTTCCATGTGTTTCTGAGATCTGAGATGATGTCTCATTGGGAAGAACAACGATAAAAATGAGGGCTTGAATGTAAATTAACCTGCCAAGGTCAAGTGAACTCTGACATGTGGTCAATATATGTTGGCTTGTGGGATCTCAGATTTTCCTCATGATTATTGTTGTATTGTTAAGAAACCTGCTAAGAGCGTGTCAATAGAATCAGCTAAGAGAGAATTCTCTGAACTTTTCTCAGGGACCATGAAGCCATAAGTGCATTGGTGGCTTAATATAGTGTTATAAAATTTCTTCCCAATTAACAGTTATGTATCCAAAAATCATTCAGTCACTAATTATTGAGCATGTGACTTGGCATAACACAGAGAATAAAGTAATGAAGGAGACAGATAAGGCTATGATTAAGATATGGTTGCATTATGTTCCCCCGTGGGTTCATGTGCTAAAAATTTGGATCCCACTGTGATAATATGAAAGTTGGCGGTGCCTTTAAGAGGAGGTGCCTAGTTGAAGATGAGCATGTCATTGGAGGTATGACACTCAGAAGGGATTAGTGTAGTTGTCATGAGATCCTCGTTCGTTGACGTAAGTGTGTTATTTAAAAGAGCTAGCCTGGCTCTTCCTCAGTCTCTGGCTTTCCATGTGTAGTCATTATCTTCTCCTTGCTGAGACAGAACACCTGACCAGAAGCAGTTTAAGAAAGAAAAAAACGAGTTTTCTTTGGGTTTACAATCTCAAGACGAATTTTCATCATGGCGGCGAAAGTGCAGCAAGAGCCGGAAGCTGACTCACATAGTCACATGTCAGCAGGGAGGAAGCAGAAGTGAGCGTGAGTTAGCTATGAACAGAAATGGAGCCATTAACAAGGATGTAGGACATGTTTTTAGTTGTTTACTGGCCATCTGTATTTCCTCTTTTGAGAACTCTCTATTCAGTCCCATAGCCCATTTTTTGATTGGATAGTTTGATTTCTTATTAGGTTTTTTTTTTTTTAGCTCTTTGCAAATCCTGGATATTAATCCTCTGTCAGATGTATAGCTGGCAAAGATTTTCTCCCATTGGGTAGGTTGCCTCTTTGCTCTATTCACAGTGTCCGTTGCTGTAAAAACTTCTTAATTTCATGAAGTACCAATTATTGATTGGCTTTGGATGAAATGCTCTCTAGATGTCTGTTAGATCCATTTGTCCTATAGGGTCAAAGGTGGATTTATTGAATTAGCTCACAGCAGTCCTACAATAGCAGTCTGTAAGCCCAAGAGTCAAAGAATCAGTAGCTGCTCAATCCACATGGCTGGATGCCTCAGCAGTCCACATCCAGCGCTGAAGGCCTAAAGGCTTCCTGGGGAGCCGCTGGTCTTCAGTCTGGGCTGGAAGGCTGAGGAAGCTTCATTCCAATACCGACAAAGAGATGCATGACAAGCACCAGCAGCCAGGCAGGCAGAGAGAGGTTTCCTTCCCCTTCATATATATATGTATATATAAATCTTAAATATATTCAATATATATCTATAAATATATATCTTTTTCAGACTTGTTGACTTACTGAGTCTCTGGAATTTCCTTCCTGCACTTCCCTCCCAGGAAAGGATGTTTATTTCTAGCTCCCCTAAACTTCCTTACATTCTGCCCCCTACTGAGAGGGCTGCCTTCCTATAAACAATTTCAGAGACCCACCCAAGATTACTACACAGGTCAAGTTGACAACAAAATTTGACCATCAAGTCCCGATGCTTCCCTGTTTATTTTATTTTATTTTTTTAAACTATTCTTTTATATATATATATGTTTTATTTATTCATTTTCAAGCAGAGAGAGAGAGAGAGAGAGAGAGAGAGAGAGAGAGAGAGAGAGAGAGAGAGAGAGAGAGAGAGAGAACATATTAGGGCCACCACCTTGTGGGTCTGGCTTATGTGGGTCCTGGGGAATTGAACCAAGGGCTTTAGGCACTGGAGGCAAGTGCCTTAACCTCTGAGCCATTTCTCCAGCCCCCCTGTTTGTTTGTTTATTTATTTATTTATTTATTTTTTGCCAGAATGATCTGTTAATTGGTGAGAGTGGGATGTTGAAGTCTCCCATTACAATTGTGCTTGGTGTTTTCTGTCATCTTAATTTTAGAAGTGTTTCTTTAACGAAATTGGGAGCACCTGTGTTTGGTGCATATATATTTAGGGCTATATGTCCTCCTATTGAATTGTTCCTTTAACCAATATATAATGACCTTCTTTATCTTTCTTAACTAATGTTGATTTGAAGTCTATCCTGTCTGATAGCAACACCTGCTTACCATCTAGGCCCATTTGCTTGAAATCCCATTTTCATCCTTTCACCCTAAGGTGTCTATCGTTTATGGAGAGGTGCATTTCTTGGAGGCAACAAACAGAAGGAGCCTGCCTTTTGATGCAGTCTGCAAGTCTGTGTTTTTTTGGTTAGGGCATTAAGGCCATTGGTGTTGAGGGTTATTATTGAAAGGTATGTATTAATTTTTTGCCATTTCTTGCTTTTGTAGTTTTTCCTATCTTTTTCCTTTACTCTCTTTTATTACCTATTGTTTGAGTATGGTTCATTTTTTCCTGTTTTCTCATATATGTGCTTTTCTTTCTCCTCAGTCTGAAGGATCCCTTCAAGTATTTTCTGTGGAGCTGTCATTATAGACATATATTTATTTAGCCTATCTTTGTTGTGTAAAGTCCTTATTTCACCTTCAATTGCAATGTTTAGCTTTGCAAGATATAATAAGCTTGGTTGACAATTGTTATCCTTCAGAACTTGAAATACATTACCCCAAGCCCATCTGATTTTTAAAGTTTGTGTTGAGTAATCTGCTGTTATCCTGATGGGCTTGCCTTTATAGGTTACTTGATGCTTCTTTCTTACTGTTTTTAATATATTTTCTTTGGTCTTTGTGTTCAGTAGTTTAATTATAAAATAGTTGAGAAGAGGTGTCTTTCTGGTTTTGTCTGTTTGGTGTTCTAAATGCTTCCTGTATCTATTATTGCCATCACTTTCCCTATTTAGGGAAATTTTTCTTCTATGATTTTGTTGAAAATACCTACTATGTCCTTAGAGTGAGATTCTTCTCCATCAGCTATCCCTTGAATTCTTATGTTTGACCTCTTCATAGTGTCCTGAATGTCTTGAATTTCCCATCCATACCTTCCTATTAGTTTGTCTTTCTCCTTGTTGGACTGTTCCAGTTCTGCAACCTTCTCTTCTAGTTGAGATATTCTGTCCTCTCTCCTTGATCCAGTCTATGGGTGAGACTTTCTACAGAGGTTTATATTTGACTTACTGTGTTTTTCATTTCTGGCATTTCTTATTGGTATTATTTCTATTTCCTTACTCATATCTTGTATCGACCTCCTTATTTCATTAAGTTGAATTCCTGTGTTCTCCTTCTGGAGTTTGTTTTCTTCTTTGATTCCTTTGATTTCTTTGAACATAGTTATTATCATTCTTTTGAATTCTTTGTCAGGCATGTTATCTAAATCAGTCTCACTGGAGGTCATTTCTGATGGATTTATAGTTTTGGGTGGAATTATATAGTCTTGATTTTCTGAGTTTCTTGTATTATAGAGATTTTTGTATCTTGAGTTAATTCAATGCTTGGGTTTCCTAATTATCTGCTGTATTCTTAGATATGTAGATCATAAGTTCTATATCTTCAGGGTGGAAACCTAAGATGCCAGGTGTGGCTCTTATATTACTCCCAGAGTGATGACAGAAGTGACCCAAGGAGTTATAGTTGCCTGCTATGCAAATATTCTAGTAGGCTGGGTGGAGCAAAGTACAGTTCTAATATTCAACTGAGCGATATGCACACATAAACAAGAACAGCACAGAGTATTTATACAAGAGTGGGGATTAAACAGGGAATCTAACAAAGCCCAAGTTCCCATGGGTGTGTGTTCGCACACACCCTTAATACTTTTGACTGGGAGGCTGAGATTTCTGTTTTATACTGGGTTCCGGGCCAGTCTGGAACTGAGTGAGACCCTGTCCCCAAGGTAGAAGAAAACAGAAGATAGAAGAAGGCACTATAAATCAAGAGATCTCAAACACACAAAAAAAATCACGCTCAAAACCCAGATTATTTAAGAATTGCAAAGCCAACCAAAAGTATATCAATCAACTCTAACACATACTCTGTCCTGACGTGGAAGGTGCAATCAGCACTTCCAGCACAGGCCTATTTATCTGGCTTTGGGGTAGGTATTACCCCAGTGGAAGATGCCCCCATTACCTTTTGAGATGGCTTCCAGTCTCTCCTAAGTGAGTGTGATGCTGGTTCCCCCTTGTCACACTATGGGCTTGGCTAGACTGGTTGGGTCAGTGGGTCTGCTGTTGAGATCAGCTGTGGTGAATGCTGTGTGGCTGAGGGGTGTCTCTGACCACTTGGAGTCCCCATTACTCCAGAGGTTCCTGGTGCTGGCAGTTGTGGCAGGGGAGGATTCCTGAAGTTGTTTCAGAGCTGCGTGGTTGGTTCCTGGTATCTTCTTCAGGAGCTTCCCAGCTGGTCTGGTTGTCTTCTTCAAGTATTTGACTTTACAGTGCTGGTGTGAGTAAAGAATCCTCTCCTTGTTCTGTTCATGCCAGGTCAGGCAGACCGGTGCAGCTCTTCCCAGCTGACTGATAGATCTTAGTCCACTGGAGCTGCAGCTGGAGTGAGTTCTGGCTGGTCGTGTGGTTGCTAGAAGCCCTGGGTCTCTCCTGCTTCTTTGCTAGGGTTAATAATTACTTACACACTTTCACTCTCTGATAGAAGAGTGTATTTTGTGGTTTTTCTGCCTCTGTCCCTCCTAGGTTGCTTTGTCATGGCTACTATACCTCCATCTTAACCCTTGATCATGTCTTAATGGAATTTATTTCACTGACTAATTTGTTCATCCTGATCCATTTCATTCAGCAATCCTTTGAATCCCTTTTTAAGTTCTTTTCATTCTTTTTGTTGTTTCTCTTCCATTTCATCCAGCCATTTGTTCATGGCCTCATTAAGTTTATTGAATGTACTTTTTGTAATTGCATTTGAAATTCTGTCTGGAGTTTCCTCTAAATTTTCATTCCACTATGGGAATAGACATTCTTGGTGGGGATATCTTGCCTTTGTTTCTACTGCTATATGTTTTGTGTTGGAGTTTTCCTATCTTGAGATAGTTCTTTTATCTGGCTGAGAATGCAGTAATAACAGCTCTTGTGAAGCCTGTGTTGAGTGGCCTGAGCAGCCTTCATCAAAGTGGGCGTAAAATAGAAGTCTATTCACAGGTTTAGACTGGGCACACAGGAAGCTGAGAAAACTTCTCCTTGTGTGTGCTGTATCCAGATGGGTCTGGGCTAGACACTGGGAGGCCTGGCATACTCAGTGCCTGGGGCTGTTGAATGTAATAAGCCTGGGAAGCCCTATTCAAGGCAGTGCAGGCAGTCCAGAAAGGGAGATCAGTGTGAAATGGGGCTGATTCCCAACCACAGCAAGTGGTGAGAGTGAAGTGATCACTTGGGCCCTGATCAGCCTACTCTACTCAGTGCCATGGCTTGGAGGCAGATCAGCTGTGGAGTCCCTACTCTGGTGGTGGAGAATCAGGAGGGCAGAGCAGGAAGTAAAGTTGGTGCCAAGTGAGGATGATGCCCAATCATAGCAGATGGTGTCCAGGGGTTGTACTCACTGGGCAGGGGAGTGGCCACTCACTGGGCCCCTGGTTTGCCTGCCCTGGTTACCCAGGTCTTGGAGTGAGATCAGCTCCATAGTTCCTACCCTGGCAGTGGGGAAGGTTGGGGATTGAGATCAGTAACAGGTAGGATTGATGTCCAATTCCAACAAGTGGGGATAGAGATTGTACCCACAGGAGCAGAGGGTGCTCACCTGAGCCCTGGTGGGCTTACTGTAGCCAGTGCCAAGGGCTTGGTGTAAGGTCAGCTCTTGTGGTGGTGACTGTGGAGGTTTTGGAGACTCATGGGGACAGGGCAGGAAGTGAGGTCAGTGCCAAGTGGAGTTGATCCCTAATCCCAGCAAACGGGAACTCTCCTGCAGAGAGTTGTATCTACAGAGTGGGAAGCGCCCATCTGGGCCCTGGTTGGCCTATCCCTGATCATTGCCCAGAGCTGTGGAGTTGTGTTGAAGGATTTTAATGAGCTACTTGGATATCGCCGTCTGTGAGCCTGATCAGAGTTCTGATCAAAGAGACTTTGTTCTTAAGAATTCCAAGTTGTCAAATGAGATAAATGGGAATTTCCAACTGTTGTATGAAACTTCTTCCCTGAGGAACCATGTCTGTTCGTCCCAGATAAGGCCCAAACAACATACCAGGGCATGATTCAACCAAAGTCTAACTTAGAAAACCAATGTATTTATTGGGAAAACTTACAGAGAATGGGTGTGGGTTACTTACAGGAGCTCATGTGACTCAAAGGCAGGTGCATCGCTGCAAAGTCCTACCCCATCCTGTACAGTAAATCTCATGGAAGCTTTGTCATGGAGTCCCTCTTTCAGTTAACCTCCTATGTCCTCTATAATCTAGCTTCTCCAAAGATCACTTGCTGCTGGACGGAGGGCAGGAGGAATCATAGCTGGGATCCCACTGCAGGTCTTGTGACACTTCCTTTCTCCTTCACTAGCTCCATTACCATGACCATAGACCACTGGCTATCACTGTGTTGTTCTTTTCCAAAGGTGTCATGGGTACCAGGCCAAAAGATTCTCTAAGAGTGCATCAAGCTCTGTCTAGTGAAAATATACAATATATCACCAATATTTCTTATAAAAGATTAACAATACCTTAGAGGATGAAACTCACACGTTTTGGTGAAATACCTCATTTCATCTGTGTGCTTTCTATACTATATTTTGTTAGTTTTAAAAATTAACTTTATCCAGTATGCAAGGAAGGACTGAAGCATAGTGTTGTAGTCAGCTTCATGTTGCTGAAACAAACATCTACCCAGAAGCAGTTTGTGTGAGGAAAGGGATTTATTTCAGCATGGCATATTTCAAGGGAACACCATCAATGGTGGAAGAAGCTGGCTCACTTCTATATATCCAAGCAGAGAGACACCACCAACAGCCAGCACCACAAACCTTCCCAAGCTTCAGGTCTCCCCACACACCTAGTAGGGCTGGACTCAGATCCACCCTCAAACAGACCTATGGCTGGACTCCAAGATCGGTACCCAGTGACATACCCCATGTAGCAGAGATCTGCATGCTAGGGGCTGAAGTTGCAAGCTCAATTTTAATAAAATACCTTTGTCTATAGGGCCATATATTCAAACTATCACATTTAAACTACTGCACATGGGAAAAGGCATTAACCACAGAAGAAAATAACAAAAATTTAATAGCCCATAGTTTATCCATAATGTGAAATTTCAGACAATCAGGAGCAACAGACTGTGCAGCGTTACAAAAGGGGTATTTGTGGGCTGGATTGCTTAGTGGTTAAGGCACTAACAACTTAGGTTTGATTGCCCAGTACCCACATAAAGCCAGATGCAGAAAATGGCACATGGGTCTGGAGTTTGTTTACAGTGGCTGGAGGCTCTTGCATGCCTACTCTCTCTCTCTCTGTGTCTGTCTCTCTTCTCTCAATCTCTCTCTCTACTTGCAAATAAATAAAAAGTATAAAAGGGGTATTTTCAAACAAATAATAAATATAGATCACAAAATACAAATAACAATTATATCTCAAAAAAATCATTTGGAGGATGTTTGAACATGATAAAAAGGAACACCGAACAAGGTAATTAATTATATGACGTGTATGGAGAAGTTGAAATTTTTAAAAAGGTCACCTCTAGAAAATAAAGAGAAAGAACAAGTTCTGCTTTCACAATCTGAAGGAAATAGTAGCATTTCTTGTTCCGACTCTTCAAGCCTTGGGCTCATGGCTTCTTCAGTCCTAGGACAATGAATGTTCTTACAGTTTTTTTCTCAAAGAGCCTTTTCAAAGCTGCCTTGATATCTTTATTCCTCAGACTGTAGATGAAGGGGTTCAGCATGGGGGTGACCACAGTGTACATCACTGAGGCTCTTGCAGTTGAGTATGGGTTTTGGGTGACAGCAGAACTGAGGTACACTCCCAGGAGCGTACAATAAAACAGGGAGACCACTGAGAGGTGAGATCCACAGGTGGAAAAAGCTTTATACCTGCCCTGCGTGGAAGAGATCGCACATATGGAGGAAATGATCTTGGAATAAGAGTAAAGGATGCAAAGCAGGCAGCCACCGCCCAGCAGGGAAGCAACAAGATATAAAAGCATATTATTAAGAAAAGTATCAGAACAGGCAAGGTGGACCAGCTGATTAGGTTCACAGAAAAAGTGTGGGATTTGCACAGCTGTGCAGAAGGACAGCCTCAGAACCATGCAGGTTTGCAGTGAGGAATTCAAGGTACTTAGGATCCAGGACACCAGCACCAGTGACACACACAGCTGAGGCTTCATGATGACCATGTAGTGCAAGGGGTGGCAGATGGCCACAAAGCGGTCATAGGCCATCGCTGCCAGGAGGAAGTTCTCCAACACTACAAAAAAAGTGAAAAAGTAAACCTGGACGATGCAGCCCTCATAGGTGATGACCATGCTCTGTGTCTGGAAGTTCAACAGCATCTTGGGGACGGTGGTGGAGGTGAAACAGATGTCCACCGAGGACAGGTTGCAGAGGAAGAAGTACATGGGCGTGTGCAGGCGGGAGTCTGAAATGATGACCAGGATGATGAGCAGGTTCCCAAGCACTGTGACCAGGTACATACACAGGAAAAGCTCATACAGGATGGGCTGTAATTCCGGGTCCTCTGAAATTCCCAGAAGAAGAAATTCTGAAATTCTCGTGTCATTCCTTAGTCCCATGTGTAAGATGGGAAGTAACTATGAGGAAAGAGGAGAATTAAATCATGTTTTTATTTATTTGTTCCACTTTAGCAGACATCCTGTGCCATTTGTGATAAGGAATTCTCATGCCTCTGTTTGCCTCTTCCTCAATATATTGTATAGTCTATAGTTTTGATATAAGTACTTTTGTGCCTTTGATGAATGCACATTTTGTTTGGCCCATGTTCCCAGCACTGTCTGGACAATGAGTAAAGACTCCTGAAAATTAAATATTCTGTAATTCAACCACAGAAAAGGAACCTATGTGAATTCTTTTAGAAAAATAATAATAAGAGGGTTTTGATGTTTTCAGCAATGCTTACCAAATGTTTATACATACATATTAAAACATCACATTTACGTACAATTTGGATGCAAAAATTAGAAGTTAAAGACAAGCATCACACACAGTATTAAACAGCAGTGCTATCTACAAGGAAAAATGGACCAGGAAAAAGGAGAGAGAGTGGAGGTGCTAGTTTTATGGAGTCAAGAGTGGACAGGTAAACAAGGTGACCTTTGATGCCCAAGGAAGGGCGAGGAGTCACAAGATTATCTGTGTGTGTCTGCAAGGAAGACTGAGCAATGCCGAGGCCTTGAGGAGGGTCCTTGTTTCATAACAGAACCGAGAATGAGGCCATGGTGGTAACCTAAGTGAGAAGGAGAGACTTGAAGGAGAGGTCCTGCACGAGATGCTGAGGAAGGAGGTGGACTCCCTGCTGCTCCAGAAACCCTAAGATTGTCTAGATGCAGAGTTGGACTTTGTTTTAAGTAGCTTTATCGAGGAATAGTTGAGCTATGAATAACTGCACATATATAATGTGCACAGCTGGATGAGTGCTGACATATGCAATATCTGGTGATGTTATTCCCACAGTGATGCCACACTCACACCATCACCCTTCAGGGTCCTTGGGATTCTTTTGTTTTGCTTACTCCTGTGTTCGTTTAATGAAATCTACCACAGCTGTTAAGCTTTGATGCACACAGCACCATATTACCAGCAGTAGGCTTTGTGCTGCACAGCATGTGTGCAGAAATTAGTCTTCTTAGATAGTTGTATCGCCACCCATGAACAGCCCCACATTTCATCAGCCGACACTGCCCCTGCATCGCCATTCTACTCCATGCATCTATGAGTTTGACTGCTTTAGATATCTTACGGATGGCACAGTTCGTGTGCACTGTTATGATTTTAATGGCACCCGTTGACCAAAGAGAATCTCTGCTTATTTTCCTCAGTTGGAGACTAGATTGTAAAAGTTAAAATTTGGCCAAACAAGAACTCTACAGGAAAAGAAAATTACAGACCAAGGTCCTTGATGAGCATAGATGTAAACCATTCTCTCTCTCTCTCTCTCTCTCTCTCTCTCTCTCTCTCTCTCTCTCTCTCTCTCTCTTCAAGGCAGGGTCTCACTCTAGACCAGGCTGACCTGGAATTCACTACATAGTCTCAGAGTGTACTCAAACTCAAGGTGATCCTTCTATCTCTGCCTCCCAAGTGCTGGAATTAAAGGTGTGCGCAATGTAAGCCATTCTTAACAAAATTCCATCAAAGTGAAGTCAGTAAGTAGCATGTTAGAATTGCAGGTGCTTGGGGTTTCTAGTACTGCTTGTACTATATGGTTGGCTTGCACTATAGTAATCTCTATAAAATCCTACACCTGATGTGACAATACAACCTCTCTTCTCATCTGATTTATCCCCAGGGACTATGCCGCCCAGCCATGCATCTGTTTCGTTGTATTTACATTTGCCATTCTGCCGAAATAGCCAATGGAGCAGAGAGCTTGCCTGCTTTGTTCCTTGTGGGTTTCCACAAATTGGGCATTCACATAGAAAAAGAAGAAATTAAGAGTTTATACATTTAAAAATGATGACACGGACAGGTAAGTAAAACCACATGAAACAAAACTGAATGGAGATCTAAAATAAATTCTGAAAGAATCAATCTAAAAGAATAATCCCATCAACATGACACTGTGATTTAAGATTTAATTGACATAAATCTGAGCATATAAGTGAAAAATTTTCAGAGACAGTGAAACAGTTTCTAAAATAACAACTCCACGTGTGTTTAGATTAAAATCCAATGACAGCTCAAAGCAACAACAGTAAAATTAATAGCCACATGTATGAGTTCTTACCACACAGGTAGACTACATGTAATAAATGGTTCATTTCCCCAATTCCTAAAAGTCACCCCATGAGTGTGTTACTAACCCGCTCTACAGAAGGGAATCTCTGTAAGTACATAAAGAAGAATATTGATATGTATAAAGATATGCTCACAGAATCTGAGCATATTTTCAGGCACCTAGAATCCCAGAACTGGAGAGAAGTATGACTTCAAGTCCTGCCTTACTAGACAGTGAGAGGTTGTCTCCAAAATGTGTGAACACAACAAAATGGGGGCAATCTTTCATTGGATGCAATAGAGGATGTTCCACAGCCATAAAACGATCGCTATTTAGATAACAGAACCTATCCCCTTTTCATTCTGTCCCCATCAAATACCTGTTGAGAATTTTCACTGCAGAGTCTAAAGGACACTTCTCTTTATATAGCGTATTAAAGATGCACTCAGGTCAATTAAGCTCTCGATGAGGCAGACTTGGTTCTCAGCTTCCATGCTTCCTCGGTCTCAGACTCACCTGGTGGGGTCTCTGAGAAGAAGGTCGCTTCCTGGGTTGGTTGATGGTATTTTACCTGAAACTGCCCAGGTCAGACAGCAGGATGGAGTGACGCGCTGTTTCCTTAGGACTCTAGGTCCAAAGGAAATGACTGTCCTGTGAAACCCAAGACTATGCACTCTGAGGGACATCTGGGGATGTATTTATCGTTTCTTGTTGGCTTTTTAGGTTACATTTCCACTTGTAACTCCAACCCACGAGCACCAGCCTGACTTCCCTGAGGGACATTGATCTGAGGAGAATGGAAAACGTTGTGGCTCATCCGACGTTCCTAAGAGACCAGATGAGAAGTCAGGCCAATTCAGACTTCATTACTTCTTCTCCAGCAATTTCTTAGCCTTTCAGAAATCTAACACTTTAAGCATATTTGCTCCGTTTTTTTTTTCCTCCAGAGATGAAAGTATTGGCTTTGCTGGATTACTTGGAATTTCAAAGGCCTGATTTGTAGAGGGATAGCTCTCAACAGCTTCAGAAAATTGTTAATTCCTCTTCATCAAGGAAGAGAACCATTTTCACTTGTAGTAAAGCCATGGGGAGTTATAACGGGCACCTAATTCATTATGTTTTTTATAAAGCATGTAGAAGGTTTATGCTAGAAATAAAGTTAAGAATCGTTATTCACTACTTAGTTTTAAAAACATCTGGTAATTATAAAAACTATGGTTCTGGGCTGGAGAGATACCTCAATGGTTAAGGTGCTTGTCTGCAAAGCCTAACCACCCAGGTTCGAGTCCCCAGTACTCAAGTAAAGCTACGGTGCACCAAGTGGCACATGCATCTGGCATCTGACATTTTTTGCAGTAGTTGGAGGCCCTGATGCACCCAATATATGTCTCTCTTCTATCTCTCTCTGCTTGAAAATAAATTTTTTAAAAAATTAATTAAAATAACTGCTGGGCATGGTGGCAAACACCTTTAAATCCCATCACTTGGGAGGCAGAGGTAGGAGGATCACCGTGAGTTCAAGGCCACCCTGATACTACATAGTGAATTCCAGGTCAGTCTGGGCTAGAGGGAGACCCTACTATGAAAAAACAAAACAAAAAAAAGTTTTAAAAAAAGTTCCAGTGGTGCTAATATTTATTTTTTGCTTTGTATGTAGTATTATAATGTGGTATGTATAGTGTGTGTGGTAGTGTGTGCACGTGTGTCCACCTGTGTGTGTAGATGTGCGTGCCTGTACACATGCCTATGGAGGCTAGAGGGGAATGTCAGGGATCCTCCTCTGTGTCTCTTTTACCTTGTTAGACAAAGACTTTTACTTTGTTGAGACAAAGGCATTCGTTGCTCCTGGACTTCACTATTTTTCAGTTAGATGGATGACCAGCAACTTCCAGTGATCCTCTCATCTCTGTCCCCTTCAGCAATATGTGGAAACCCTGAGACTTTGATGTGGGTTCTGGGAATGAACTTAGGTTTTCATTCTTGCACAGCAAGTGCTCTTACCCACGGAGCCATCTCCCATGCCCTCAGCCAACTTTTAAAGATGCTCTCACATACTCTCAGGAACTCATTTAACATTTGCATCAGTGGGCATCAGAGAGTGACCTGTCCACGAGTAAGAAGTGAGGAGGATGGACTTTACTCTACAAAGTCCCAGTTCTCTTGCTAGAGGGCAGTGCTCCTCTGCCATAGGTAATGATGTCAATGGGCAAGGTCGGAAGGACATTTTGGTCACTGAGCTGGGGGGATAGTACTGCATCTGGTGAGTTGGTGCTGGGGACCCTGATCAACCTACAATGCGCACATTATCACAAAGGATCATCAGCCGTGAATGTTGGTGGTGGGGAGGTTGAGAGGCATCACTGTAGGTCAGAACTTCCTACTTTGGTGACTTGTGAATCACTTGGGGAGCTTGTTCAGATGCATGTGGTGCTTTTGCAGGTTTAGGGGGCTCAGGATCTGCATCTGTAGTAAGCTCCCTTTTTATACTGAGGCTGCCCATGCTGGCTGGTGAACCATTCTCTTTAACCAACAGACCCGTAATGCTTTGGAGTGAATAGACATTGACTAAATATAGTCAACTCGCATGTGCGTTATTTCACATGGCTATCATTTTTGTTGTGGAAATAATATCCATGGATAGGATTTCTTTGAGGCAAAGTCTTACTATACCCTGGGCTGACTCTCTATGTATTCTAGGCTGGCCTTAAACTCATAGCCATCCTCCTAACTCAAATTTCCCACTGCTAGGATTATAGGTTTGAGCCACCATGCTGGCTTTTAGTATTTTTTCCAGGTAGGGTCTCACTATAGCTTCAGACTGACCTGGAACTCACTCTGTAGCCCAGGGTGGCCTCAAACTCATGGCAATCCTCCTATCTCTGCCTCCCAAGTGCTGGGATTAAAAGTGTACGCCACCACGCCCAGCTGTTAGTATTTTTAAAGTAAAATACAAATGAAAACACCGGAGAGGGCAGAAGGTGGGCAGACTAAAGTCTGTGTTAGCATCTCCAGGGTAGAGATCAGAAAGCCCAGATAGCCACTCTCCTTTCAAGGTGGTTGGTGGTGAGAAGGCACTGAACTTTCAGTAGCAAACAGAACTGGGTAACAGAGGGCTTGGATAGAAGACACACAGAGAGAGCATGTCATGGTATCAATCACACAATACAACAGCAGAAGGCAGACGAGGTCTGAGGTGAAGGGATGAGAGACTTAGAGAGCATAGTTAATATGAGTCTCTAAACTGAGCCAAATTTTAGCTGAATTCAGGCAGGAGTTCTGGAATCGGTATAATGTTTTGGTACAGAGAAAGTATTTTATTTTTCCTGGCATTTGGCTTAGTTCTATGAAGCTGTTTTGAAAAGTTTCTATGTTTGTCTGTGGCTTTAGGCATCAAAGGACCCTGCACTGTCCTATCTCTGGAACTCCCAGCAAAGCTCAGAAATCCAGAAAGTGCTGGCCAGAAAAATGGTGCAAAGGACTCACCCAAGCCACTCGTGTGTGTATGTGCATGTTCATGTATGTGAGTGTGGACGTCAGAGGAGAACCCAGAGTCTTGAAGCTTGCCTTGTACCTTGTTTTACAGCAGGGTCATCAGGATCATTGCTCCCAGCATTCCCCAGCCTTGCTCGCCCACCACTTTTTAGGCAATTTCTCATCAAACACTGGCTCTATCACACCCATTTCCCCAGGAACACTTGTTTCTCTGCTGTTATCTCCTAGCCTGCGTCTTCATGGGGACTATAGTGATAACCAAGGGTTGTCCCTAATGGCTCATCCAGGACAGTCCATCAGGGACTTATTTCCCTCCTATCACCTTGGGTTATGCAGTCTTGGTCTCAAAGAGGAATGGGTAATTATATTACACAATTGTTCTGCTTCCACAGCACTCAGACTGATTGTCCTCATGTCCCACAGCCTTGTGACCGACTGTGAACGCAGGTAAAAGCTATGGCTGCGTGCAGCTCTATGGGAGAGAGAAGTCATCAACGATGGTGAACAGCAGCGGACCTTGCAAGCCTTAAGACTGACCAGCCAGGCCAAATGTGCCAACTGGGGCAATAGTGGCATGTCTATTGTGGGGGAAACCATGCCTGGTACTGAAGACCTAGTAAAAACCCTATAGTGGAGAAGGTCATGAGCCGTAGGGAGTAACACCTGCTGTTTTCTGGCTAAACTCCCATACAAGCACTTTGTGTTTTTTAAAGACCACTGGGATGACTCAAAAGACACCAGTAGTGCTGAGAAGAAGTGACAGTGGAGTGTTCAGCACTGGGATATCTCTATCACACTTCCTGAGGTTCAGGGTCTATTGTGGAAGAAGTGGTAGAAAGACTAAGAGACAAAAGAAGGGGAGGGTGAGGAGGGAATCATAATGGCTTATGATCTATGATTATGGAAGCTATCAATAAAAATTTAAATAAATAAGTCAAAAATGTTGGCTGAGGGCAGGGGAGATGGCTCGTTGGTAAGGGTGCTTGCAGCGCAAGTGTGAAGACCTGAGTTCATTCTGGTCATCCACATAAAAACCAGTGTGTGCTCACAGATGCTGAGGAGGGAGGGAAATGAAAAGATCTCTATATAGGGCTTGGGTGTCAAGGAGTCTAGCCAAACTATGGTGAGCTCTAGCCTAAGTAAAAGACTGTCTCAATAAATACAGTAGAGGAGTCATAGAAGAGAACCCTAACATTCTCCTCTAGCCTCCATGGGAATGCGCACAGGAGCACACGGGCATAAACCACACACACTACACATTCTACATCACACACACACCCAAAATTAAAATTAACTGAAACACCACTGTAATCATGATTTTTACAATTACTAAATTTTTTTACAAACTGAGGCATCAATGATGATTCTTAACTTCTGTTCCTGACATAAACCTCTTGCATTTATTATCAAAAGCATTACTCATTAGATGCCTATTATAACTGCCCATGGCTTTACAACAAGGGAAATAGTTCTCTTCCTTGATGGAGAAGAATGAACAATTTTCTTACATTATCCCCTCGGCCGCTCAGCCCATCGGATTTTCAAGAAATTCAGCAAAGATGGGTACTTCCACTCTGGAGGGGGAATGGAGCATATAGGCTAAAGGGTTAGATTTCTGAAAGGCAAAGGAATTGATGGGGAATAAGTGATGAAGTCTGAATTGGCCTGACTTCTAAACTGGTCTCTTAGGAGCAGAGAATGAGAAGGAATAGTTTCCTTTCTGCTCAGGTCGATGTCCCTCAGGGAAGTCAGGCTGGTGCTCATGGGTTGGAGTAACAAGTGGAAATGTACTTAACAAGCAAACAAGAAATTATAAATACATTCTGTGATGTCCCTCAGAGTGTACAGTCTTGAGTTGCACAGGACGGTCTTTTTTCTTTTTAGCAAAGTCCTAAGGAACCAATGCTTCACTCCACCCTGCTGTCTTACCTAGGCAGAGCTTCGGTCTCCATCAGCCACCAGCTAATGAAGACATCTTCTCAGAGACCCCATTCAGTGAGTCTGAGATCCTGGAAGGACAGAAGCTGAGAAATTAACCTGCTGTTCCCGAAGAACCAAGTCAGTCTTGACAAAAGCTTACCTGACTTAAAAATGACTTTACTATGTTTTCTAAAAAGGAGAGACGTGCCCTTTAGACTGTTGACAGGTTTCGATGGGAATAGATATTTGATGGTGCTTGAGATGGAATGAAGCAAGAATAGCCTCTTGTTTACCTTTCTTCCCTGCACTCGATAAGCCTATCACCTTCACCATTCTCCTGTTTTCTCTCCCTTTCCAGCCAGCATTGCCATCCAATACAGCATATGACATTTTGCTTTCAACTTCTATTTGATGCATCTAAATTATACATAATGCCGGGGCTGGAGAGATGGCTCAGCGGTAAAGGCACTTGCCTCCAGTGCCTAAGGCCCTGGGTTCAATTCCCCAGGACCCACATAAGCCAGACCCACAAGGTGTGGCCCTTGTGCTCTCTCTTTCTCTCTCTCTCTCTGTATCTCTCTGCTAGAAAATGAATAAATAAAATATTTTTAAAAATAAAATTAAATTATACATAATGCCATGTGATGGTTTAATAAATATACATGTTCTGTAAACTCTGGTGAAAATATTGAAAATCCTCTTAAATTGTTTTTTTAAATAATTTATCCACATATAGTCTTTCTCTGTAATTGGATTGTAGGGAATTTATTCTTCTGCAGCTGGGATGCCTTGTTTAGCCAGTACTGGGAACATGGATAAAACCAAATTTGCATTCTTCTTAGGTGCAAAAGCACTTCTGTCAAAACTATAGATTAGGGCTGGAGAAATGGCCCAGCGGTTAAGGCACTCGCCTCCAGTGCCTAAGGCCCCCGGTTCAATTCCCCAGGACCCACATATGCCAGACCCACAAGGTGGTGGCCCTGGTGCGCTCTCTCTCTTTCTCTCTCTCTCTCTCCCTATCTCTCTCTTTCTATCTCTCTGATTGAAAATGAATAAATAAAATATTTAAAAAATAAAAAAAACAAAAAAACTATAGATTATATAGTAGATTGAGGGAAAGGCAGACAGAGTGATGGGAATTGTTTTTGTTTTTGTTTTATATCTCAGGGTAGCCTCAAACTCACAGCGACCTTCCTAAACTCTGTCTCCTGAGTGCTGGGATTAAAGGCCTGTGCCACCACCCCCAGCTTGGGATGGGAATGCCTAATACCAGGTGACACAGATGTCTGCTAAAGTGGAACAAATAAATAAAAACATGATTTAATTCTCCTCTTTCCTCATAGTTACTTCCCATCTTACACATGGGACTAAGGAATGACACGAGAATTTCAGAATTTCTTCTTCTGGGAATTTCAGAGGACCCGGAATTACAGCCCATCCTGTATGAGCTTTTCCTGTGTATGTACCTGGTCACAGTGCTTGGGAACCTGCTCATCATCCTGGTCATCCTTTCAGACTCCCGCCTGCACACGCCCATGTACTTCTTCCTCTGCAACCTGTCCTCGGTGGACATCTGTTTCACCTCCACCACCGTCCCCAAGATGCTGCTGAACATCCAGACACAGAGCATGGTCATCACTTATGAGGGCTGCATCGTCCAGGTTTACTTTTTCACTTTTTTTGTAGGGTTGGAGAACTTCCTCCTGGCAGCGATGGCCTATGACCGCTTTGTGGCCATCTGCCACCCCCTGCACTACATGGTCACCATGAAGCCTCAGCTGTGTGTGTCACTGGTGCTGGTGTCCTGGATCACAAGTGCCCTAAATTCCTCAGTGCAAACCTGCATGGTTCTGAGGCTGTCCTTCTGCACAGCTGTGCAAATCCCACACTTTTTCTGTGAACCTAATCAGCTGGTCCACCTTGCCTGTTCTGATACTTTTCTTAATAATATGCTTTTATATCTTGTTGCTTCCCTGCTGGGCGGTGGCTGCCTGCTTTGCATCCTTTACTCTTATTCCAAGATCATTTCCTCTATATGTGTGATCTCTTCCACGCAGGGCAGGTATAAAGCTTTTTCCACCTGTGGATCTCACCTCTCAGTGGTCTCCCTGTTTTATTGTACGCTCCTGGGAGTGTACCTCAGTTCTGCTGTCACCCAAAACCCATACTCAACTGCAAGAGCCTCAGTGATGTACACTGTGGTCACCCCTATGCTGAACCCCTTCATCTACAGTCTGAGGAATAAAGATATCAAAGCATCTTTGAAAAAACTCTTTGAGGAAGAAAGTGTAAGAGCATTCATTGTCCTAGGGCTGAAGAAGCCATGACCCCAAGGCTTGACGCGTCGGAACAAGAAATGCTACTATTTCCTTCAGATTGTGAAAGTAGAGCTTGTTCTTTCTATTTATTTTCTGGAGGTAACATTTTTTATTACAACTTCTCTATATATTTTATGTAACTAGCCTTCTCAGATATTCCTCTTTATCATAGTCATACTTTCTCTAAATTATTTTTCAATATTTTTATTAATTTGCAAGAAGAGAAAGAGAGAGAGAGAGAGAAGAGAGACAGAGATGATGGGCACACCAGGGCCTCCAACCACTGCAAACAAATTCCAGATGCGTGTACCACTTTATGCATCTGACTTTACATGGTACTGGGGACTCAAATCTGGGTGATTAGGCTTTGCAGGCAAGCATTTTAACTGCTGAGCCATCTCTCCAGCCCTAAATTATTGTTTTGAAATATAATTGTTTTATATGTATTTTGTCCTGTATTTATTACTTGTTTCTCTCTCTTTCTCTCAATTGTTTGATATTTCTCAGTTAATAAACATATTATGGATGAACCACGGGCTATTAGTTTTGTTATCTTCGTCTGTGAGTGATATCTCAGTTATTCTGCCTTGAATTCTAGATAAAGTTTTTTTTGAGGTGGGGGTCTCATTCTAGCCCAAGGTGACCTGGAATTCACTTTTCTCCTTGAACTCATGGCAATCCTTCTATCTCTGCCTCTCGAGTGCTGGAATTAAAGACGTGTGCCACGATGGCCGGCAAGTTAATTTTTTAAACCAATAAAAATATAGTATAGCTGGGCATGGTGACACATGCCTTTTAATCCCAGCACTTGGGAGGTAGAGGCAGGAGGATCAGTGTGAGTTTGAGGCCAGCCTGAGACTACAGAGTGAATTCCAGGTCGAAAAACCAAATAAATAAAAAGTAGCCTGAGACCCTACCTCAAAAAAACAAATTATATATATATATATATATATATATATATATATATATATATATATATATATTAAAATACCTTAGAGGACAAAGCTCAACCCATTTGGTAAATAACTCCTTTTACTGTGTGCTCTTTAATATATATATATATATATATTAAGGTATTATTTATCTTTTATTAGAAGTGTTGGTGGTATATGGTACATTTCCTCTGGGCTTAAATTGATGCCATCTGTCTCTCTCCTTGCAAATAAATAAAAATATTTTGTAAGAGTAAGAAAGAAAGGACTCTATTCCAAAAAGAGGGAGGAAGAGCCTTAGCTCCCCACAAAGGAAGGGAAAGGATGCGTGAAGAGTCCAGTAAAATGATGGGCTGTTCGCTGATAAGAAGTAACCTGCACGTAGCTTCAGGTGAGCGGATCCGTGGCATGGGGAGGAGAAGGAAAAGCCACTTCCAAAAACTGAGCCAGGCAGGCACCAACACTCAGTCCAAACAAGACCCTAATGGTTGAGGATTTGGGGGAGAGGCCCTGCTCTGGCGGATGGGTCAGCAGTGGAGAGAAATCCCCTTTTGACCCACCACCTGACTCAGAGGGCACCAGCCAGGCATGGTCCTGAGAGAGAGTAAAAACTGAGCGCACTGGGGGCTTTGGATCAGTAAACAAACACATATTGTGGAAACCCGATTTTGTCAGCCACAGCTCCCGGGTGAGGGAGGTCCAGGGAACAGATGGGTCAGACACTGACAAACCAATGGGTGCAGGCAGCAGTAGGCTGGCTCAGGAAGGGAAAAGGGTACCAGGGGAAAGAGCTCCATCCTCGGGGCTGGAAGCAGATCTCATGAGCTAAGATGAGCCTGGAGGCTGATGGCGCTGAGGCCAGCAAATTGATCAACCTTTGGAGAAACCTATTTCCCCTTCACTGCCCAACAGCCTGAGAACCCACGGCTGCATCTCTCCATCAGGGCAGCTAATCCTCAGGCTCTCTGGAAAGCACAAAGGGAGGTCCTCTGCCTGTACCATGTCAGTGCTGTGCTTGGGAGGCGGCCCCAAGTTAACCCAATGGAGGATGGTCTGCAGGATCCCGGAGAGTGCTAGAACCTGCTCAGCTCACAGATGGCAAAGTTCAGCGTGGCCAAGAAAGGTGCCTGGCCTGCATAAAAAGGAAAACCACAGAGGTGAAGCCTGCCCTGGCCCACGTGGGGCCCTTGTCTAGTACACAGTAATGTCCACCACAGTAAACCAGCAAACTCCAGATACTAATAAAGAGCAATCATCCAACCAATCAGAGCAATAATCAAGAAAATCATAGGAAGTAGTAAACATTTCTCAATAACAACTTTAAATGTGACTGGCCTCCTATGGCAGGGGAAGTCATGAACACCTCTGCTGTCTGGCTAAATACATATATTATGCCAAGCAAACTGCCTGACAAGCACTTTTTTTTTTTTAAAAAAAAAGAGCATACCCATATAATAATGCTACTCTCACTTTTGGCTAGAAAATCTTCTCTTTTTGCCGGGCGTGGTGGCGCACGCCTTTAATCCCAGCACTCGGGAGGCAGAGGTAGGAGGATCGCCATGAGTTCAAGGCCAGCCTGAGACTACATAGTGAATTCCAGGTCAGCCTGGGCCAGAGTGAGACCCTACCTCAAAAAACAAAAAAAAAAAAAAAAAAAAAGAAAATCTTGTCTTTTTCAGATGGCTGTGACCACTGAGATGACTCAAAAGACACCACAGTGCTGAGAAGAAGTGACAGTGGAGTGTTCAGCACGAAGACATCTGTATCACAATTCCCAAGGCTCAGGGTCTATTGAGCAAGAGGTGGTGGAAGGATTGTAAGAGCCAAAGGAAGGGTAGGACTGCTTACAATGCAAACTTCCAGACACAAAATGGCCTTGATGTTCATGACTTCCCAGTGCCTGATAATACCTACACATAATGGGAAGAAAAGATGATGACACTGAAACAAACCAGAGACTAAAGGAGAGGTCAATAATCATGGAAGCTATCAATAAAAAGTTACAATACAA
>PVHP010014480.1:0-39451 GCA_004024765.1 Zapus hudsonius | reverse complement strand
TGACGCTTCATTATTATTAACTTTATTGAAATGTTGCAAATCCAGTTCCAAATTATCTCAGGCTAAATTCAGTCTGCTTAATAGCCATTCATTTCTCATCTAACTTTTTTTTCAAAGTAGGGTTTCCTCTCTAGCCCAGGCTAACCTGAAATTCACTCTGTAATCTCAGGTTGGTCTCAAACTCACAGCAATCCTACGTCTGCCTCCCAATGCTGGGATTAAAGATGTGCACCACCATGTCCAGCCTCATCTAACATTCTTGCAACTATCAAGTAAAACCTTTTTCAATGTATTGCCCTAACAGACTACTAGCTGCCACCAACCCAAAAGCCAAGAAAAATATCATCAGATAGCTCCTGAAGCTTAGAGCACTAAAGTCCCTGCTTTGCTGTAACGAGTATTAGTTTATGTTCCTACCTATGTATTTGGAAAAAATGCCTGATTTATGGCTTTCTTTTGTTCTGGAACTATAAAATTTCATGAAACCATTTCCACATTGAAACATTTGGTGATGTGGTTGTGTGTGACACAGACAGACAGAGATAGAGAGAAGGAGAGGGAGGGGGGAAGGGGAGGAGGAGGGAGGGGGAGGGAGGGAGGGAGAGAGAGGGAGGGAGGGAGAGAAAGAGAGAGAGAGAGAGAGAGACTCTGAGTTTAGTTAGGGTTGCTTGTCATGAGCATGGATAGATTATTTACCACAGCATAGACAATTTACCAAAGGTTACACCACTGAAGAAAATGTTCTCTCCTCCCCAACAACCACTTCTAATTTGATGATGTGGTGGTTTGATTCAGGTGTCCCCAATAAACTCGTATGTTCTGAATGCTTGATCCCCAACTGATAGCAATTTGGAAATTGGAGCCTCCTGGAGGCCATCTTTTGCAGTGTGAATGTTTGTTCTGTGCCATTATGTCAGAGGGAGGAATGGTATTATGACTCAGTTAAAAGACCTTGTACTATGGGGATGTTTGAGTAGCACTAATATTAATTTTAAAAAATATATGGGGACTTTTAAAGTTGGACTGAATGCATTGCCTTTTATATCATGTATGGTTATCAGTTTATGGGGGCCAGGGGCAGAATGGTGGTTTAATTTAGGTGTCCCCAATAAAACTTATGTGTCCTAAATGCTTGATCCCCAGGTGATGGCAATTTGGAAATTGGAACCTTATGGGAGGTGTGCTGTTAGGGGCGGGTGTTATAGCCAGCTTCCCCTTGCCAGTGTCTGGCACACTCTCCTGCTGCTGTTGTCCACCATGTTGGCCAGGAGGTGATGTCCAGCCTCTGCTCATGTCATGTTTCCCCTACCATCATGGAGCTTCCCCTTGAGTCTGTAAGCCAAAATAAACACTTTTCTCCCATTAATTTCTTTTGGTTGGGTACTTTTTGCCAGCAATGAGAGGTTAACTGCAACATGTTTTTTTTTGGTTTGGGTTGTTGTTATTTTGTTTTTCTAATTACAACATTTGGGGCAACCTGAGTCCACGTTCCTAGGGCCATGGTCACTCATTTGGCTTAAGAATAAACTTTCTCTTAAAAAAAAAAAAAAAAAAAAAAAAAAAAAAAACTCTTATTCCCTTTGAGGTAAAAGCTGTGTTCTGTGTCAATTACATACTCCCTAGGCTTAAAATGAAATAAATTAATTTGTCAAGTATTTAACCTAGTACACATAGTACACTTTTTATGCATGTGTGTGTGTATGCATGTGCAAGTTGAGGCCAGAGGCCAATGTCGAGTGTCTTCCTCACTCTCCACCTTATTGTGAGACAGTCGCACTGAGACCAGAGCTTGCCCATTCAGCTAGCCTCTGGGATACTTCTGTCTGTGCCTCCCCAGTACTGGGATTACAGGTACAAGCCACCAAGCCTGGCATTTTACGTGGGAGCTGGCAATCCAAACTCAGGTCCTTGTACTTGTACAGAGAGAATTTTACTCACTAAGCCACCTCCCCAGGCCTGGACATGGTATATGTAATTTTGACTTTTTTGGCATGTGTGTGTTTAGAGTATGCATGGTTTGGTGTGTGACATGTGATATATGTGTGCAGATGCACGTGACCTGAGTGTGCACATGTGGAGGCCAGAGAAGAGCCTCTTTTCACTCATCTGCCTGTTTCCATGAGATGGAGTCCCTCAATCAACCTGGAGCTTCCTTTTTTTTCCTTTTTCTGGTTAGTGAGCCCCAGCAATTTTCTGGTCTCTACACCCTACAGATTGACATGTTAGGTTAGACATGGGTGATCACACCCAGCTTTTTACATGGGTGCTGGAAAATCGAACTCAAGTGGTCTCAGGCTCCCTGGTCCTGATGATTGCATGGGGTGCTCTTAGCTGCTGAAACAGCTCCCTACCTGGACATAACACACTTTTAATAAATGGTAGTGATCAAGGTTATGACAAAGTGCTTATACTATATAAAATACAAAAAAAATGTCTGGGGAGGTGGCTCAGCAGTTAAATGTGCTTGCTTGTAAAGCCTATTAGACTGAGTATGAGTCCCCTAGCACCCACACAAAACCAGATGCACCCAGTGGCACATGTGTCTAGAGTTCATCTGCAGTGGCAAGAGGCCCTAGAGTGCCTATATTCTCTTTCTGTAATAAAAATGTTTTCTTTAAATACAAAATAAAGACTGGAGAGATGGCTCAACAGTTAAAGGTGCTTGCTTGCAAAGCCTGCTATTCCCACCCAGGTTCAATTCCCCATTACCCATGAAAAACCAGATGCACAAAGTGGCACATGAATCTAAAGTTCCTTTGCAGTAGCAAAATGCTCTGGTGTGCATTCTTCTCTATCCTTAAAAATAAATAAATAAAAACATACAAAGACACTGCTTGGAGTATTCAAAATGAATTATTTTCTGCTTATATACAAAACATTTCTAAATACTCCAGCAATAATATCCAGATTCTATAACTTCTGGCAAAAGTCCCTCTACTCTAAAATACCTCCACACTGCCTCTGGCAAAGATACTGAAATCCCTGCCCTTAGACACTGAAATTCCTTTTTTTTTTTTTTTGAAATTCCTTTTTTTAATACAGAGAATCTAGAACTCCTCCAGAGAAGAACAGTATATAAAGAAAAACATTCTTTATATATTATTGTGAATAAAGTAAAAAAAAAACATATGACAGTAGCAGCAACATCATCATCTTTAAAGCCGGGCGTGGTGGTTCACACCTTTAATCCCAGCACTTGGGAGGCAGAGGTAGGAGGATCACCGTGAATTCGAGGCCAGCCTGAGACTACAGAGTGAATTCCAGGTCACCCTGGGCTAGAGCAAAACCCTACCGTGAAAACAAACACATACACACACATACACACAAACACACAAAAGACTAAACCTCAAAAAAAAAAAAAATAAGGAGCCTGGAAGAATTTTCTGTAATGGACACTCATGAGTTGATGGTCTTTCTTGGAAGGAGCACAAGTTCCCTCTTATAGAATGTCTCACTTTTCTAAATAAATTCTATCTATCGATCAATCTATAGATTGATGGTTGTGCAAGTGTGTGTGTGCACTCATGAGTCAGAGGAAAATCTCGGGTTCTCACCTTTCACCTTGAGGCAGGGTCTCGTGTTCATTGCTATTAATCAGGCTAGCTGGCCCAAGAACTTCTGGAAGATTCTCCATCTCTGCCTCCCATCTTACCATACGGTACACACTGGGATTAAAAGCATGCTTGTACTGTCTCCAGCTTTATGTTGGTTCTGGGGATCTGAACACGGGTACTAATGCTTGTGTGGCAAGTACTTCATCCACTGGGCCATCTTTCCCAGCCTCTGGATCAATTCTCAATCCAGCCACATGACAGTGACTTGCACTTAAGGCAGATGCTATGCCAATGTTTTACTTATAATATTTCCAACACAAGGCTCTGAACACCACAGATCTTAAATACTCACTGAATTCATATAACAGGATGAAAGAGCACTGAAACAGAATCATAAAGAATACATTTTTAGCCTCCAAGGACCTTAGGAGTCAGTCATTTGATTGATGATAAAATCAAGTTCTAAGCCAGGAGTAGTGACACAGGTCTTTAGTCCCAGCACACTGGGGATGCTGAGGCATGAGTATTGCTATGAGTTCAAGGTCAGACTGGGGTTACAGAGTGAGTTCCAGGTCAGCCTGGGATAGAGTGAGGCCCTGTCTCCAAAGAAAAAAATTGGGCTGGAAAGATGGCTCAGCAGTTAAAAAAGTCCTTTCTTTCAAAGCTGAAGGCCTGGGTTTGGTTCCCCAGCACCCACATAAAGCCAGATGCATAAAGCAGTGCATGTGTCAGGAATCCATTTGCAATGGCACTAGGACCTAACACACCCATTCTCATTCTCTCTTCTTGCAAATAAATAAAATTATTATTTTTTAAATTTCAGGGGCTGGAGAAATGGCTCAGCAGTTAAGGCACTTGCCTGCAAAACCTAATGACCTAAGTTCAATTCCCCAGTACCCACATAAAGCAATCTGCACAAAAGGGGTGCAAGCATCTGGAGTTCATTTGCAGTGGCCTAGGTAGGGCCCAGGCACACCCATTCTCTGTCTCTCTGTCTCTCTCTTACTCTGCTTACAAATAAAAATAAAGAAAATTTAAAAACTCTAGGGGCTAGAGAGATTGCTCAGTGGTTAAAGCACTTTCCCTGCAAAACCTAACAACCCACAGTACTCACATAAAGCCATATGCACAAAAGGGATGCATCCATCTGGAGTTTGTTTGCAAGGGGGCTGGCATACCCACCCTCTGACTCTCTGACTCTCTCTCTCTCTCCCATTGCAAAAAAATAAATAATTAAAAAAAAAAAAGATTCCTGCCAGGCATGGTGGCGCACACCTTTAATCCCAGCACTTGGGAGGCAGATGTAGGAGGATCACCATGAGTTCAAGGCCACCCTGAGACTACATAGTGAATTCCAGCTGAGCCTGAACTAGAGTGAAACCCTACCTTGAAAAACCAAAAAAAAAAAAAAAAAGGAAAAATAAATTAAAGAAAGAAAGATTCCAGAGGCTGGCGAGATGGCTCAACAGTTAAGGTGCCTGCCTGTAATGCCAAAGGATCCGAGTTTGATTCCCCAGATATACAAGGTGGTGTATGCATCTGGAGTTTGTTTGCAGTGTCTGGCGGCCCTGGCGCACCTGTTCTCTATCTGCCTCTTCCTCCCTCTCTCAAATAAATAAATTAATTAAGTTCTAGCCAGGCATGTGCCTTTAATCTCAGCATTAGGGAGGAAGAAGTAGGAGGATCACTGTGAGTCCAAGGCCAGCCTCGGACTACAGAATGAGTTCCAGGTCAGCCTAGGCTAAAATAAGACCCTGCCTCAGGAGAAAAAAAAAAAAGCAACCAAAAAACATTATTATTATTATTTTAAAAAGAAGCTTCTCAGCCTAGCATGATGGCACATGCCTTTAATCACAGCACTCAGGAGACAGAGAGAATTGTTGTGAGTTTGAGGTGACACCAAAACTACATAGTGAATTCCAGGTCAGCCTGAGCTAGAGCAAGACCCTACCTCGAAAAAAACAAAAAACAAGGAAGCTTCTCTAATCAAAAGTGAGAACAACACTAATCTGTGAACATAGACATAAATATTTAGAGGGCAATTTGATAGATACAACATACTCATTTAGCCAAACAACAGTAATAGCCTTTCCCCTAAAAAATATCTAATCTTTTTTTTTTTAATTATTTGCAAGCAGAGCAAGACAGAGAGAGACAGAGAGAATTGGTGCATCAGGGAGGGCCTCCAGCCACAGCAAACTCCAGATGCATGGGCCACTTTGTGCATCTGGTTTTGCATGGGTACTAGGAACTTGAACCCAGGTCATTAGGCTGTCCAGGCATAGTGCCTTAACCACTGAGCAGTCTCTCCAGCCCCGAATATCTAGTCTTTCTAGATATTTAGACATGCATAGGTTTATTGGAAGTGGAATAACACGTTCTGTAGGTATCAACTACTAACTGTTGAAATTGGATGAGAGTAACTAGAAACTTTTTTTAAACACTACTCCCTCAACATGTGAGAAAAGTTTAACATGGGAGGCAGGAAGGAAAGAAGGGCAGTTAACTAGGTTTCATATAATAAAAATACCTTGGTCTCTTTTAAAGCATTTCAGCATTTAATTTTCTGATTCAATATGATTAAATGAAAGAAACACTTTTGTGGTCAATTAATAACAAAACTGAACACCAGTATACATCAAATAACATAAAAAGAGTTAAAGGAGGGCTGGAGATTGCTCAATGGTTAAGGTGCTTGTCTGTAAAACCTAACCTCCTGAATTCGATTCCCCAGCACCCACATAAAGCCAGATGCACAAGGTGGCGCATGCGTCTTAAGTTTGCAGCAGTTAGAGGCCCTGGTGCACCCATTCTCTGTCTCTCTTCTCTATTTCTCTCTGCTTGCAAATAAATAAATAAAAATATTTTTTAAGTTAAAAAGAGCTGGGTATGCTTCAGTATCAACACACTTGGGCCAGGAGGACCGGGCTGAGTACTAGGCTATCCAGGATCCCCTGCCACAAGGACTGATCCAGACGGCCCAGGGAGGAGGATATCCAGCTGATTGGGGATGGGGAGGGGGGCATTGGGGAATTGGGGATAACAACTCATTGTTTGCCCACTGAATAATGTAACTCATTATGGACAATAAATATATATTTAAGTAAAAAAAAAAGAGCTGGGTATGATGGTGCACAGCTTTAATCCCAGCATTTGGGAAGCAGAGGTAAGGAGGACCACCTGAATAAGGAGGATCACCTGAGTTCGAGGCCATCCTGAGACTACATAATGAATTCCAGGTCAGCCTGGGATAGAGTGAGACCCTACCTGGAAAAAAAAAAAAAAGTTAAAGGGAAAAAAATGAAGATCTTTAGAAAGTAAATTATCAGTTTGGAGAGTGGGTAGAATTTAGATTCATCTCGTTTTCTGACTGACTCTCTTTAACTCAAAACCTACACAACACAGTAGGAAATGAACAAATCACATCAGCTGTAAACAAGAAAAAAAACACCTAAAAAGCAGTTTGACAGTCAAAAAAGCATTTCCTTCCTTTGAAAAACAACTTTACCAGCTGGGTGTGGTGTAAATCAACACGGTAAATCCCAGAACTCTAGAGACAGAGGCTGAAAATATAAGTTCCAGGCCAGCCTGGGTTACAGGTCAGACTCAAATCTCAAGGAGAGAAAAACAAACAAAAATAAACCCACAATCTTACTATTCTATTTTTCCCAAACTCAGAATTAAAGAGATGTATTAAAATTTTTGGATTAAAAAAACTATTAATACACCATTAGCCTTACCCATTAATTAAACACTGCAATTTTTACAATTCATTCCTCATAAAATTCACCCCCACCCTGAAACACCCAATCCAGTCTGGAGCCTGTTGAACATCCTACACGGAGTCCCAACTTGTTTCCACACATATGCTTTACAAAGAGCAAACAGAGTGGATCTGTCAGCGTTCTATTTCCCATCTCCATGACAATTTCAATCCTTTTTTTAAAAAAAAACATAAAAATACCTGTAATAACTCACGAGCAATGTACAGTTGTCAACCCTGTTCTAAATCATTGGGGATTAACGATGTGCATTTTAGGCATTAACACACACACACACACACACACACGGTCAAACCGACAGCAGCTTCGGATAAACCCAAATATTTATTTCAAGGTGGGTATGCATTAAAATGGACATAATCACCTACCAAATACCTTGAGCTAGGAACAGAATCATAAAAATACGTGTGTATGTGTGTTCTAACATTTCCCAAATGGGGTTAAAAAAAAAAAAAACGAGAAGAGAGCAAAGGCAAAGATAACCAAAAGCTCCATCAAGTTGCAGGACCTTTTTCTTTTTCTTTTTTTAGCATTCCAGTGACAAGCAGGATCCAGATGAGTCTGCACACACCGGCTGTGCCAGCGCTCCGGCCCGCGGAAGCGCAGCTGACCGACCCTCCTCTCCCTCCCCCCGGGAGCCCCGGAGCCCAGCAGCCCGCGGAGAAAAGACCTGCCTGCCCGGGCAGCTGGCACCGAGAAGCCCGCATCCGCCGGCGCCATCCTCGCCCCCGGGTCGGCCCAACGATCCCCGGCGTCCCGTAACCACCGCGGGGGACCCCCCGGGGGACGCCCTCGCGTCGGCAGGTCCGGCGCTGTCACGGCCCTGCCCGCCGCCCGCCGCCTCACCCGGGCCCGGAGCCCTCACCCCGACCGCGGGCCTCACTCACCTCGGCAGAGAAGCGAAGGCTGGCAGCGAGCGGTCTCCCTCCGTCTCAGCTCCGCTCGGCTCGGGCTCCGCCCCCTGTCCGCCGCGCTCACCCGGGCCGTGAGCCGCAGCCTTCCGGCCTCTACCTCCCCTCGGCCCTCGCTGCGCCCCCGCCGCCCCGGCTGGGTGCGGCCTGCGGCGCTGCGGATCAACAACAAGCGTCTCCATTGGTCCACGGCGCCGCCGCTGCCGCCGCCTCGCATGGCTCTCTGCGATTGGCTGTTCTGGGAGACGGTGGGCGTGGTCAAAAAGGGGCGGGCCTTAGGAGGCGGAGGGAGGGGTCGCTTCGCTTTCTAGCGGCGCCGGTGGTGAGCTAGCGTGTGCGCCTGCTGCGCCCGCCGCTCTGCCGAACCGCTGGGCAGGCCCGGCTGTCGAACTCGCAGTCGTGGCCGGACCTCTCGCTGCGGGAGGGATTCAGGCATTTCTCCAGGAAACCGACGGCGGCCTCTGTGCGCTACGGGCGGGCGGGCGGGGCCCCGGGCACCTTGGGGTGGGGTCAGGACAGCGGCGCCTGTGGGTCCTGATAATGCTCCGCGGACTGGAAGGGCCTCCGGTTGATGCTCAGCGAACAAGCGACAGGAACCGCAGAATCGGGGGATGAGGCTAGACCCGGCCTTGGCAGGACTAGTGGCCTGGGAGCCAGCCTAAGGGCTCGGTCGCTCTGGAAGATCCGAGGGCTTTTTGTTCCCTTCACACCCATAGAAGGCTGCAGCCTACTGCAATGGCAGAATACTATGGAATCCAGGCCTCCTCCTAACAGGAGCTTGTTTGATGGTAAAAAGGTCAGGGAGTGTGTGGATTAGAGTCAATGGCCTCTGTTGTAAGGACAATGCTCTTTTGTGTTGGCTTTTTTCTGGTGACGTCTGACAAGACCCTACAATTCTGTCCCATCACCTGTGTTTCCCAGCAGCCAATAACGTTTAACTCGTGTCACGCCTATAATCTTAGCATTGGGGAGGTTGAGGTAGGAGAGTCCACGTGAATTCGAGGTAGGCTACTACACAGTGAGTTCCAGGTCAGCCTAGGAAGTGTCAGTGGAGGCTTGCTGAAAGAATAAAGGAAGGAAGGAGGGGTAGATGATTATGTTAGGATATGAAACTATCAAAAAAAAAAAAAAAAAGCTCAGACACGGGGCTGGAGTGATTAACTCAGCTGTTAGACGCACTTGCCTGAAAAGCCCAAGGACCTGGGGCTCGATTCCCCAGTACCCACGTAAAGCCAGATTCACAAAGTGGTGCATGCAGTAACTGGAGGTCCTGGCACGCCCATTTCCCCACCCCCTTTCTCTCAAATATTTTTTTAAATTAAATATTTATTTATTTATTTGCAAGCAGAGAGAGACAGACAGAGAGACAAAAAGAGAATGGGTGCACCAGGGCCTCTAGCTACTGCTAGGAACTCCAGATGCATGCACCACTTTGTGCATCTGACTTTATGTGGGTACTGGGGAATCAAACCCGGATCATTAGGCTTTGCAGACAAGTGCCTTAACTTGTGGAGCCATCTCTCCAGCCTCTAATAAGCATAATTCTAAGTGACCCACTTGGGAAGTCTGCTTCTTGTTCTGTACCATTACATCTTTGTGAATCTAGAGGACACTTTCGGAGGGGACATAGTAAAGTTAGAGCTGGCTGCTACCTGGCCACTTGGGAAAATTCATGCCAATAAATTAGTAGCATAGAAATGAATGGGATAACTAACTGACCCTTGTTCTTGTAAGCAGGGCTGGCAGATGTGTAATGTGTATAGGCAGAAATGTTTCCCAGTAGAGCATTGTTTCCCCCAGTGCTGGGTATAAAACCCAGGGCCTTGCCCATGCTAGACAAGTGCTCTACCACTACTAAGCTGCATCCCCAACCTTCACGCATTTGGCAGGGAAGGTGGACAATGTGGCTAGGAACAGTAAACAGGCAAGCAAGGCAGGCAACATACTTGATAAGGGCAGGATACTAGAAAAGCCAAAGTGCTAGCTTATTAGGAGAAATCTAGAATGAGTAATGAAGAAAAGAGATGTTGAATATGAGTGACTCGACCTTGGGTTCAACAGTAGCATTGGGGAATATAATTCAGCCCATCTGCTGTGATTTGAATATTCCTTACAAAACTTGTGTTGCAATTTAATGGCCACTGTGAGACCTTTAAGAGGTGATTGGGCCATAGGGCTTTTCCTTTAAAGATGGGCTTAATGTCATTAAAAAAAAAACCTAGCTCCCTTCCTCCCTCCCTTTTGTCTCTCTCGACCTTCCACCTTCTGCCATGTGATAAAACATGAAGGTCCTGGCCAAATGCCAGTACCTTGAAATTAGACTTCCCAGCCTCCATAGCCACAAGCCAGTAATTTCTGCTCATTTTAATTACCCAGTCTGGGCAGGGGATATAGTTCAGTGGGTAAAGCGCTTGACACACATGAAGCCCTGGGTTTAGTCTCCAGCACTACACAAACCAAGTATGGTGGCACACTCCTCTAGTTCCAACACTCAGGATGTAGAAGCAGGAGGATCAAAAGTTCAAGGTCATTCTTGGTTATACAGCCAGTTTAGGGCTAGCCTAGGATACATGTGACCCTCTCTAAAGAAAGGGAGGGAGGGATGGAGGGACCAAAGGAAAGTGGGAGGGAAAGAGAAAAGGAAGGATAGGAGAGAGGGAGGGAAGAAGGGAAAGATGGAGGGGAAGTGAAGAAAAAAAGGAGGGAAGGAGGAAAAGAAGGAAGGAAGGAAGGAAGAGAAATAAAGGAAAAAGAAAGAAAGAGGAGTTGGCTCAAAAGACACCAGAGTGCTGAGAAGTGACAGTGAAGTGTTCAGCACTGGGACATCTCTATCACACCTTCCAAGGCTCAGGGTCCATTGCAGAAGGGGAGGTAGAAAGAATGTAAGAGCCAAAGGAAGGATAGGACAGCTTACAATGAAATCTTCCAGACACAAAATGGCCTTGATATTCATGACTTGGCAATGCCTGACGCTACCTATACAAGACCTTCATAATAGGAAGAAAAGATGATGACATTGAAACAAAATAGAGACTAATTGAGAGGGGAAGGGGAGATGATGGAGGGTGGATTTGGGAGAGGAAAAGCGGGGATGGGGAGGGAATTATCATGGTTTACTATCAATAAAGTTTAAAAATGAGGTCTAGGGATAAGGCTCAATGGTAAAGCACTTGGCCATGACCACGGGTTCAACCCCAAGCACTACAAAATAACTCAAGGCCATCCTTGGCTTCAGAGTGAGTATAAGGTCAGCCTGGACTACATAAAACCTTGTTTTAAAATTTTAATTTTGTGGCTGGGCGTGGTGGCACACGCCTTTAATCCCAGCACTTGGGAGGCAGAGGTAGGAGGATTGCTGTGAATTCAAGGCCACCTTGAGACTCTCTCTCTCTCTCTCTCTCTCTCTCTCTCTCTCTCTCTCTCTCTCTCTCTCTCTCTCTCCTTGAAAATAAATAAAGCATATTTTAAAACAATCTTAAGACAAAATGGGGACAGTGGTATAGGCTAGTAATCTCGCCTACTCAGCAGATTGAGGCAAAAGAATCATAAGTTGGAATTCAAGACTAGCCTGGGCAACACAGCGAGACCCTGGGGTATAGAGGTCACACAGAACACTAGGCAAAATGAAAACACCAATCAAACTCAACTATCTTAAAAATAACTGACCCTACCCCATGGACAGATCCAGTATGTGCACCGAGGAGGGTCCCCAGTGGGTTGGAGACAGAGAGGAGGGAAATAGGGGTACCATCATAAGATTTTTTCATACAATGTATATAATTATTGATTATTTTAAAAATAAGAACTGAGAGAGGGGGCTGGGAGAATGGCTCAGTAGTTAAAGGCATTTGCTTGTAAAGCCTGCTGGCCAAGGTTCAATTCTCCAACACCCATGTAAAGCCAGATACAATACAAAGCTTGTGGTTGTGGTGGCAAACGACCTTGTCTCAGAAGATGGAACACAGGCACCGCAGGCTTTCCTCTGACATCCACCTGCATGTACCGCCCCCACACACATATGCATGTAAAATAAATACAATATTTTAAAAGACTATATAAAAGTGTCTGTAGATTAATAAAAGACAAACAGTACTTTGTCTTTCCTCTTGTCTTGATTTCTTTTGGGGGGAGAGGGGTTCAAGGTAGGATCTCACTCTAGCACAGACTGACCTGGCACTCACTCTGTAGTGCTAGGCTGGCCTCAAACTCACAGCCATCCTCCTACCTCTGTCTCCTGAGTGCTGGGATTAAAGGTGTGTGCCACCACAGACATTTCAGGAGTCAAAATCAAAGTGGCTGGGCTGAGGGCTGGAGAGATGGCTCAGCAGTTAAGGCACTTGCCTCCAGTGCCTAAGGCCCTGGGTTCAATTCCCCAGGTCCCACATAAACCAGACCCACAAGGTGGTGGCTCTGGTGCACTCTCTCTCTCTTTCTCTCTTTCTATCTCTGCTTGAAAAATGAATAAATAAATTTTTAAAAAAAGAAGTTACTCATTTTTTTTTTAAAAAGTGGCTGGGCTGGAGAGATGGCTCAGCAGTTAAGGTGCTTGCCTGCAATGTCTAACAACCCAGGTTCAATTCCCCAGTACCCCCACACATGCACCTGGAGACCCTAGTGCATCCATTCTCTGTCTCCTCTCTCTCTCTCTCTCTCTCTCTCTCTCTCTCTCTCTCTCTCTCTCTGCTTGAAAATAAATGAATAAAAAATTTAAAAATAAAGTGGTCAGTCTTTTTTTTAATATTTTATTTATTCATTTTCAAGCAGAGAGATACAGACAGAGAAAGAGAGAACAGCAGGGCCACCACCTTGTGGGTCTGGCCTATGTGGGTCCTGGGGAATTGAACCTGGGGCCTTAGGCACTGGAGGCAAGTGCCTTAACCGCTGAGCCATCTCTCCAGCCCCAAAGTGGTCAGTCTTGATGGTGCATGCCTTTAGTTCCAGCACTGGGTAGGCAGAGGTAAGAGGATTGCTGTGGTGAGTTCAAGGTCACCCTGAGACTACATAGTGAATTCCAGGTCAGCCTGGGATAGAGCGGAAACCCTACCTGGAAAGACCAAAACAAACAAGCAAACCCCTGCAATAGAAAGTGTTGACAAGGATAACAGCAAAGGCAATTCTCTTTTACAGCTTGTGGGCATGTAAACTAGAACAATATCCTTGCTTGGAAAACAGTGAAAGACCTCAGGCCCTGGAGAAGCCAGCCTTGTGTGCATCATGAGGAAGGTGGCTCCAGACAGCAAAATCCCAACTGGAAACAATCAAATGTCCCTTCCTTGTAGAATGGATCTTTGAGCAGTGATTCAGTCATACAGTGGAACCGTTTCAGCAATGAACTTGAACAACTATGTGTGGTGACACAGATAAATCTGACCATGGTGAGATGCCAAAGCTTGCATCTGTGTGATTCTGTTGCTACACAGAACGCTGGGATGGAGGCCTAACAGGGTGAGGAGGAAGGTTTTACAGAAAAACAGGAACATGAACTCACCAAAGCCAGGAGCCAGGAAGGTGGTCCTGTTCCAGAGAGGCTTGAGGTTGCAAGAGCCTGCGCCTTGGAGGTTGCTCAAATGCTGTTATCCATCTGCTGGGCCTCACATTTATGTTGTATTTACTTTTCTGTGTGTTTTATCTCACAGGAAATGAAGAAGGAAAGGAGTTGCCTAAACTCAGAGCAGCTCAGGCATGCTTGGCTATGTGACCAGAGGGCAATGCCAGGGCAGCTTTGAATGCCTGGGAAGATTCCTGCAGAGTGCACAGAGGGGCTGAAGAGCAGAGGGTCAGAGGTCTGATCTGTGCCCCTAGGATTTCCCTCCAGGGACGGATTGGAAAGTAGCTTGAAGGGAAGCTCCTCACCTGTGTGTGCATATAAATTTAGAGAAATTATAGGAATATATTCTTGTTTTGTTTTATATTTTTTATTCATTTACTTGCAAGCAGAGAGAGAGATAGAGAGAAGAGAGACAGAGAATGGGTGCGCTGGGGCCTTTAACCACTGCAAATGAACTCCTGATGCATGTACCACTTTGTGTATCCGGCTTTACATGGGTACTGGAGAATCGAACCCTAGATGTTAGGTTTTGCAGGCAAGCACCTTAACTGCTGAGCCATCTCTATAGCTCCTCTTTTTTTGGTTTTTATGTTTTTTATGAGTTCTCACTCTAGCTCAGGCTGACCTGGAACTCAGGTAGTACTAGGTTGGTCTTGAACTCAACGGTGATCCTTCTACCTCTGCCTCCCTAGTCCTGGGATTAAAAGCATGCACCACCACACCCAGATGTGTATTTATTTTTTGTTTCACCTGCATTTTTGTGATAAAGAGTTGTTTGACACTTTCACAGGTCTCTGCCCATTTTCTTTTAAGCAAAAGAGGTTTCTCCAAGGCCCCCATAGCCAGGCACTCTTATCCAGATGGGAAGAAAAAAATATGTAGGCAAAGGCTTTCAGGGTGTTTTGCCAAGAGCCCAGAGAGAGAGTCAGAGCTGTGACATTCCCTTTACCCTCACTCCCAGACACATGGATTTGGCTCAGTTCTGAATCTGCCCTGTCTAGGTTCTGCTACTTTAAGGACGACATCACTCAAATGCAGACTGTTAGGTGTGTCTGCCCATCTGTGATGGGGATGAAGCTGCAGTCTGGAGTTCAACCAACAGGGGGCATCTCCTGCAATGTGATCCAGAGCTGGGGGAGTGTGGGAACTGAGAACAACTTGTATTTGTGGGAGGTCTCTAATCTTCAAAAAGCATCTTTTTTTAAAATATTTTTTATTTATTCAATTTCAAGCAGAGAGAGAGGGAGAGAGAGAGAGAGCACCAGGTCCACCACCTTGTGGGTCTGGCTTATGTGGGTCCGGGAGAATTGAACCTGGGGCCTTAGGCACCAGAGGCAAGTGCCTTATCCGCTGAGCCATCTTTCCAGCCCTTCAAAAAGCATCTTTAGGCCTGGGTCTGTATCTCAGTGGTAGAGGACCTGCCCAGCAAGGCCCTGGGTTCTATCTATCTCAAACATGATAAAAATACCATACAAAAGCTGGGTGTGGTTGAGGGGCTACAGAGTAAATTCTAAGTCATCCTACTCTAGAATGAGATACTTCCTCAAAACAACCACACACACACACACACACACACACACACACACACACACACACACATACACACACACACCCCAAAACAAATGAACAAAAAATAATACAGTACAATAATAAATAAATACTGGGGAAATGGCTCAGCAATTAAGAGTGCTCCGAACTTAAGCATGAGGACTTCTTTGAGCTGGAGACTGCCAAATATGACTCCCCAGAACCCATATGGAGAGCTGGGTGTGGCCAAGCACATCTGTTATTCCAGTCTTGGGGAAGGGTTTGAGGGGGGTAACTGGAAATGTCAGGGCTCACTGGCCAATGGCAGTTCTGGGTTGAAGGAGGTACTCCTTCTCAAGGAAATACATGGTTGAGTGATAGAGAAGAGCACCCCAAGTTCTCTGGCCTCCTCACACACATACACTGACCACGTATTTGCCCATGTGTGTACATACACCACACATCACATCCCATACCACATACACACATGCAGACACACACAAATTTTTTTTAATATTTTTATTTATTTGAGAGAGAGAGAAAGACAGAGATAGAAACAGAAAGAGGTAGATTATATATATATATATATATATATATATATATATATATATAGAGAGAGAGAGAGAGAGAGAGAGAGAGAGAGAGAGAGAGAGAGAGTGGAGAGAGAGAGAATGGGCGCACTAGAGCCTCCTGCCATTGCAAACAAACTCTTTGCGTCTGGCTTTACATGGGTGCTGGCAATCAAACCTGGGTAGTTAGACTTTGTAGGCAAGTGCTTTAACCACTGAGCAATCTCTCCAGCCCCAAATATTTTTTTAACAACACTAATAACCACAGCAGCAGAAGACATGAAAGCTCACCATACTTCCAGATCAAACACACACACACAAAAAAACATAAAACCATGTTCACACCTGGCTCAGAGGAAGCTTCCCATGGTTCCTTGGGCTCTTTACTAAAACCTGGAACAGCAGCCATCTCAGAAAACATGGTGGTGGGCTTGTTAGAAAAGCCTCTCAGGGCTTCAGTTTCTCAAATAAAAGAAAGGGCTAAGTTTGCCCCTTGGGCAGGACCTGGGGCTCCCATCAGCTCACCCTCATAGACTGGAGGGAACCCAGACACCGATGATTAGTGATGGCTGAGAGGGGTGTCAGGGAGCCAGGCAGAGAGGTCAGGATCTGGGCTCAGAGTAGGGAAGCAGTGATAGGATTGTAACAGTGAGTGCCAAAACTGAAACCTGAACTTGGCTTTCTCTGTGTTTCGGTTCTTGCACTTGTAAAACTGCACTAATAGAAGGTACTTCTCCAGGTAAATTATATTTAGTACCCAGCTTAGCACCTCAAATGCAGTAAGTGCTCAGTACATGGTAACCACCTCCCTGCCATCTGTGTGAAACAAAACACTCATGGTCGGTCTCAGGAGTTCAGGACCTATTAGGACTCCTCCCTCACACTGCAGGACCATGGCCAGGACCCCTCTAACAACCACAATGTACAATCTTGGACCATGGACAATTCGAAGAGGTGAGTAACCATGTCAGCAGGCTGAGTCCAGGTGCTGAGACAAGGCTGGATGATGCCCTGGGTGGGCCTTGGTCAGCCATAGGCCTCAACTGTCATCAGCCATGACCAGAAAACCTCCCAACCTCCCAGTCTGGAATCTTCAGATAGATATCAGCCACTGTGCTGACACCCAAAGCAAGCACACTGCCAACTCAGCAGGCTCCTAGACATGGATTCAAAAGCAATTTTCCTCCAGCCTTCTGTTTTATATATTTTTAAAAATATTTTTTATTTACTTGAGAGTGTGTGTATGGGCATGCCAGGGCCTCTTGCCATTGCAAATGAACTACAGACACATGCACCACATTATGCATCTGGCTTTATAAAAGTACTAGAGAGTTGGGTGTGGTGGCGCACGCCTTTAATCCCAGCACTTGGGAGGCAGAGGTAGGAGGATCACCATGAGTTTGAGGCCACCCTGAGACTACATAGTGAATTTCAGGTCAGCCTGGGCTAGAGTGAAACCCTACCTCAAAAAACAAACAGACAAACAAATACAGAAAACAAAACAACAAAAAAACAAAAACAAAAACAAAAAAAGTACTGGAGAATCGAGCCCAGACCTTTAACTGCTGAGCTAACTCAGACCCTTTTTTATATTTTACAGAAATGTAAACTGGGCTCCCCTCCCAGTCTCTTAATTGAGTTCGGGACAGACAGGGCAAGGAACTCCAGCTGTAGACAGAAGGACTGACTGATTTTTAAAAAATGGTTTGAACTACAAAAAGTTTTATGTGTCTCAGCCTTGACCATGGCATACTGACCCCTCTTCCTCAGCAAGCTAAAGAGGAAAATGCAGCGATGGCAGTGGAAACTTGTTCCTGGAAGCACATGGCCACCGACATCCACAGCATCTGTTGTCCATAATGCTCTGCGGCACAGCCTCCCATATACACTAACCTGACTCAACAAGCAGACCAAGGCCTCAAGGATACAACAGAAGCTGGGGTTCCAAACACAGAGCCCTCTCACTAGGCAGCAGTCTCTGGCTACTGGGCATAAGTCCTTAATTTGGATTTTACCTAAAAACTTCCCTAGCACAGAATGTAGTAAGGACCTGATGTTCTCTGCCAGTTACATTTGATTTGACAGACAGTCCCTCCTATCTGGCTTGCTAGGGGTCTGCCCAGATGGTCTACAGGGTTCATAGCAGAAATGAAAGGGAGATCAGGGCTGTACCTAAACACTTGGGCACCTGGATGCCACCATCCCCATCCACTCTTGGCCTCCCCAGGTTCCATTTTTCCCATCCCATTATAATCATCACTTCCTCAAAGAAATCTTCCTGGATCCCAGCTGGGATCAACCTCCTGACCCTTCCGAGCCAGCTACTCCAAAAACTGCCAGCACCTCACACTCAGTCTCCCCACATTAGACTTTGAGTGAGCATGGTCAGGCTCGACCAGGGACTACTCGAAACACACACTGAGCTCTAGCACTGGACCAAGCACATAGGAGACACTCAGTAACTTTGTTAACTTCATTCTCTGAGCCAAGATTGACCCATGTGGGCCTGACCTGTTATTCAGCTGGTGACTTATCAAGCCACACAGCAGACTATGCCCTAGAACAAAAGACCACCTATTGGGCTTCCTGCAAGTGGCTCCACACTGGACATTGGTGGGTTCACAGTAGAGCCAGATATTCCCTCCTTAACAATCAAGCCCTGGCATTAAGACAAAGGTCATCTCTAATTTATTGAAAGGTAATGGCCCTTCCTGGAGCCTTTATCTTAGCACTCCTGTAGGGTCCTAGGGCCAGCCCCAGGCCCTATCCAACTGTTCCAAACTTGCTTAGCTCCCAGCCCACTGCAGGATGGGTGTGTTGTGCGGGAACCACATTCATGTCCTTGAAGCCCAGGTGGGCCATGGATCCTCAGGAGACATGGATGGGCCAGGTTAGCCAGCCAGTCCTCTGGCTAGTCCTCTGGATATAGCAAGGTGCTCTAGCTTGGGACTTGGCCAGCCTGCTGGGCAGGGTACAGAGTCTGTTGGTGAAATCCAGTGTCAAGCCCACTCCTTGCTCCGTTTATCTTCTTTGTATGCAGGCTGGTCTCCATCACTGTGGCCTGGGGCTGTGGCCCCATAGCAGCTTCCACCCCACAACTATGTGGGTCAGATGTCACCTGGGTCCAGTGTAGCCATATGGGTGCCTCAGCAGCAGACTCTGGTGGCTGGGCAGCACATGGGTGTGGTAGTGCTCCACCATGCTGCCCACACTTGTAAACAGGACCTCGCCTTCTAGGTAGAACTTAGAGTCCTGTAGGGGCAGAATGGAGCCAGCTCAGCAGGACCTGCCCCAAGTCTGTCTCTCTCAGAAATCACAATGGTCCAGGGAGTGAGGTTTGTTCCTGGCTACTAGTGAGTGCTGCCTTGTGTCTGCCCACACAAAAGGCTGTGCTCACCACTCTCTCATTACTCTCCTAACCTCAAGGGTCCACTATGTCCACTCAGAGGTCTGAAGGCAAGATCCAGAGGCTAGAACTGGCCAGTCAACCCCACTAGAGTCTGCTTAAGATAAAACTAGGTTAGGAGCTAGGTGTGGTGGCGCACACCTTTAATCCCAGCACTTGGTAGGCAGAGGTAGGAGGATCACCATGAGTTCAAGGCCAGCCTGAGACTACATAGTGAATTCCAGGTCAGCCTGGGCTAGAGTGAGACCATACCTCGAAAAACCAAAAAAAAAAAAAAAATTGGTTAGGAGAGGAGGAGGGCCGAGACAGTGGGGACAAAGTTATGTCATGGAGGTGCCAGTCCCAGCTCATCCACTGCCCACATCCTACCAGGGAGACTTTCCTGGTCACAAGATAAACCCAGGGGCCAGAGACCCTATCCTATCCTCAGAGCAGGGCCCAGTTCCTCACCTTCTCAAAGATGCGATAGTTCCTCACTTTGCTAGAGGATTCATCCCACACGACAAGGACCTACAGAGAGAAGTTTGGAGCAGAAAGCTCAGAGGAGGATGCAGGTCTGACCTCCACAGCCCAAGGAGGGCAACAAGAACATCAGAGATGGGTGCTATGACCCTTAGGGGTGAGGTGGACTAGGGCTCCAGAAGCCTTGCCCAGCTAAGGTCACTTGTGCAGGGACAGCCAATCACCCTGGGGCTCCTTCTGCCTTCAGAGAACCTCTGATAAGACTAAGAGACAGGTGCCTGGTCCAGATGGACTTATCTCTCTCTCTCTCTCTCTCTCTCTCTCTCTCTCTCTCTCTCACACACACACACACACACACACACACACACACACACACACACACACGGAGAGTGAGGCTGTCCAGGGTGAACTACATGCTTACAGGGATGGAGGAATGGTATTCAACTTCCTTCCCCTTTGTACAAACCCCTCTCTACTCCACCCTAACTCTTCCTCTCTATGTCCCCAGTAAGACAGTTATCTTGACCCTCAGTTTGCAGGTAGCCTTTAGTTCTGAGAACAGACAGGGGTGCCAAGGTCAAAATTCAGCTTAAGTGTCAAGAGAGTACTGGAGAAGCCATGTGTAGATTGAAGTCCTGGGCCCACTGTCAGTTGGAGTGTCTCTGGTGAGCCAGAATGGCCCCGTGACTTTGCAGGGTACCCTACCTTTCCCAACTTGGTGGAGGAGTTCCGGATACAGTACAGTCCATCCTGGGGCTCTCCATGGGGGCTTGTGGCTTTGAACAACCTAAGACAAAATAGCCATGTAGATGGGTGAACCTCCCCAGAGAGACTCCATAAGGAACTTCCAGCCCTACTCTGCTGCATGGCTTTCTGTTCACTTGCTCATCTGGGTCTTAGGTTCTAAGAGCCAGAGGCTACCATGAGGCAGAAGCAGGAAAGCATTGTGGGAACCCCATTGCTCTTGGTTTCCTGATACACTCAAGACCATGGGCTTGGGCCAGTGATTGCCCAACATCAAAGTGAGTAGTGGGGACAGAGAAGCCAGACATCAGGACAAGGGCTTTGCACTAACCTTTCCACTTCGCAGGATTCTGTAGTATTGACAAACACTGAGTTGGGCAGTGGTACCTGGAAGAGGTCAACAGTGGTCACTGTCAATATCTGAGTGTCCCCTCCATATGCTCCCATCTGGCTGCCTGCTGTACCAGGACCCTGGTCATTCCAGCATCCCAACACCCTCAGCCTCAGAGGCTTGCTCAGGATGGCCAGTGACCCCCCCCCCCAGAGTTCTCTCATGTCTGCCGGCCTGCTGGGATGTGAGCTCTCTGTTCAGCCTTGCCTTCTCATAGTCCTCGTCTGAGTCCTCCCCTCCAGTGTCAGCCTGTGAGGGTCGCTGGGGCTTTTCAAAGGAGAAGCTCCTGAAACTCTGCCCATCAGGAGGTGATCGCCTGGGTGGCAAGGAAGAAGACAAGACCATATCACCCTCAGACAAGAATGGGCCACCCTCTGCTCCCACACATGGTCCATGTAGAACTGTGTCTAGGTCAACATCAGAATCCATGGTCTCAGGCTGCTCTGGCCCCTATGGCTCTAACTGCCCTGGGTACCAGAGCTCTGAGGCCCATGCTCACTGCTCTGAGGAGACAGGAACCACCTGAGGCCTGGAATCCCAACTGGGAAGTTAGGGTTGCCACTGATACTGGAGAGTGAGGGTGCTGGGTATCTAAGTTCAGGTACCCTAGTGCATGGGCAATACACTGGGCACTGTTGGGGCACAAGCTCTGCCACTGCCTGACTTTGTGACCTTGGCCAAGTCACACCTCCCTCAAAGGCACAGGGGAGTGGATGGGAACAATGTGATAATCTCAAGGGACACCTACAGTGACAATCCTGCCCACCCAACAGACAGCAAGTGGTTCTCAGCCTAATTTCCAGGGGTTTGGGAAGAATGAAAGGAGTCACACATGGCCTGAGAACATGGGGCCACATCAAGATAGGCTGCTGTGCTGTGGGTGAGGCCAATCTCTAGATGACCACCCTTGGCATACACACAGCTCTGAGGCAGGCAGAGTCAGACCCAGGTCTTGGCAAAAAGACTGACAACCAAGTCATCTATTTCTTTGTGGTTCCTCAAGAAATAAAATGGCTGCAGCAAAGGACTCTCCAAGACACTTCCCCATCAGTAATGGAGGGTCTCAGAGATGCCAACTTTCCCTTTTTTTGGGAAAGAGATGATGTGGCCAAGGGTACATGGAAAAGAAGTACCGCCAAGATGCTCACCCTGTAGCTCCCAGAACCTTCTCCTGCCACCCAAGGCATGAAGCCAACCCCTGGCCCCAGATACCTTTGACCACAACTCACTGGTGTGTGTGACCATATGGAAATGGGGGTATCCTGGGCCTCTGGCACTCCCCAGCAATGAGGCAGAAAGCTTTTGGAGCAAGCCTCAGGGACATGCTCCATATGCTAGCCCTTTCTCAAGAGGAAGGGCACAAAGGTATCCTTGATGATTCCAGAATCAGGAGATACACTGAGAGTTTCAGACAGGGTTGGGCCAGAGGTATTAGGATAGAAGGGCTTTGCAAGCCAGGTATGGTAGCACATGCCTTTAATCCCAGCACTTGGGAGGCAGAGGTAGGTGGGTCACTGTGAGTTCGAGGTCAGCCTGGGCTAGAGTGAGATCCTACCTCGAAAGAAAGAAAGAAAAGAAAAGAAAAGAAAAAGGGTTTTGCAGAGAAAGTATGGTGTTACTGGTGGTTCATGGCCCTCATCCCCCATCACCTATCCCAAGGCAGACAGGCAGCTGTGAAGAGCCCCTGTATGGCTCTTGGGAGTTGGGGGTCTCAGGCTGTACAGCAGTGGCTCTAGAAGGCCTGCATTCCTGAGGCTATACTGACCACTGCCCCTGAAGTAGCCCTTTGCTTCAGACTCTCCTGCCCTCTAGATTTCATGTTCCTCCAAAGCATCAGCCAGGGTGTGGGAGCCTGGTCCCACTTAGCAGGATGGGGTGCTAAAGAAAACTTCCCACCCTTGTGCCTAATATATCATAGGCTCAGAATAAAAGGGGCACAGCTAGAGACCTGGGTAGGTCAAGGAGAGGTCTCCATGGCTGGGAGGCAAGGGCATAGCCAGACTCACTGGAGATGGGGGAGGGGTGGCTTCTCTGGCCTGGGCAGCACTGCAGGCCGAACTGTGGCATCAGGAATGGGCATCTTCAACCCTGGAGGCTTGGGGGCCACAGGAGGTACAAAGAGTCCAGGCTTAGGTGCCTCCCTTGGTGGGGCTTCTTCAGCTATCTTCAGGAACTTGGGCTTGTTAGCAGGCACAGGTGGAGGCTCAGATGTGGGTGGCCCCCGTGGGGAAAGGTGGAAGGACTTGAGCTTGTCACAGTTTCTAGAGTTGGCAGTGGCCGTGGAGGCAGAGCTGGAGACAGAGCCAGCCCCGTGGCCAGAGATCCAGGGCTCTGGGCTGGGGCTGGCACTCTCTTGGAAGCAAGGGGGCTTTCGGAAGCTTGGCATAGCAGACACAATGCTCGGAGGTGGGTCGCTCATCCTCCGGGAGGTAGCAGGCACCCTGAGGCCATGCTCAGCCCACTTCAGGCCCAGTGGGTCCCTCTTAGTGTCATCAGGGGCTGGGCTAGCATCTGAGAGGCCTCGCTTCGGGGGTGGGGGTGGCAGCAGTGGGCTTGGGCCCTTGGAGGTGAAGGAATGGGCACGGGGCAAGTCAGAGAAGGCTGGCTTCCTGGGTGTAGGCACAGGGGGTGGTGGGTAGGCTGGTGGGTGGGTCAGGGCATCTATAGAGAAAAGAGAAGAAAGTCAGTGCCAAGTGCTAGAGGTTGGCAATAATCTGAAGTAGCCAGCAACCAGGTAGGCACCTTCATAGTCACCCCCTTAGTCTCACCAATGCCAAATACCCATCCTCCCATCCAGACCTGGGTCTAGACCACCACTGCTCTCCCCATCCACCTCCCGACATGGCCGTCCACACAAGCTTCCTAAAGCCTAGATGTCACAAGAGGAGCCCATTGGATTCTCAGAGGTAGAAGTGAGCAGAATGTCTGCTTCCACCCAAGCAAGAGGAAGGGTGGTTTCCAAACAGAAGGGAACAGGAAGGGCCACAGCTGGAAGAGGAGGGCCTGAGTTTAGAGCCATTTAAAGACACTGTGAGACATCATCCCAGATGTTGTCTGGACTGCCAGGGACATAGGCCAAGATCAGAGAAGCCATGGGAGGGGTGAGGCCTGAGCCTTGGGCATCTCTTAGGTAAAGTCACAAGGGTAGATGTCCCTTGAGGCCACAGGGGTGAAGGAAAGGCCAGAGTTCCAGGTGTCTGGAGGCACAAAGCTAGTGAGGAGCAGGGGTAGGTGCCAGGTCCAGCTGGGGTCGAGAGCTGGGAGAATGGGAAGGCCACTGGGGCTCTGGACCGAGGTTCTGGGAAGATGGGGGAGAGCTCAGACTGGAGGTGGGGTCTAATGGGTGAGAGGGGAAAGGGCTAAGAGTGTTAACAGTGGGGATGCAGATGTTTCCCATGTGCCCAGCTCCAGCTTGGGGGCAGGTGGAGACTCACATTCCCACTCTTTGATGTCTGGTAGCCAAGCGAGGCTTGAGGCAAAAAAGTATGGGAAGTAAGAGGGGAATGGCCACAGACCCCAGGACAGGACCCAGGATGAGGGAGGGAGTGAAGGACAACAATGCCTGTGACTGAGAGGAAGGGAAATGAGAAGGGGGGATGGGGTGCGCAGAGGTTGGGTCACTGGAGGGTGGAAAGTGGAGGATGAGGCGTCATCACTTTAAGCCATAATGATGGACAAGACAGAAAGGCTGAAGGGGCTGGCGAGGGAAAGCAGGGAGGGAGACAAAGGTTAGAGACAGAGAGGGACAAGAGAAGAACAGAGACACACCCTTCCCTATCAGCCCTGCCCTGCCCTGTCTAGGGCCATGTGCTTCCAGTGGCCTAATGACAGCCTAGCTATTAAACAGCTCCTTAGAAAACCAGCAGCTCTGGAGAAAGACCTGCCCTAGCTGCAGGCCCACCGACCCTTCAGCGTTCCTCCTTCCTCACTCTGAGCCCCCAGGGCCATCCTGGGCTCCATCTGTCTCCTGTCCCTCCATCTACACAGGGCTATCCTAGAATGTGTCAGGGGCAGATGAATAGAGCCAACTGGTCCTAAATCTTTGAATATTTGGATCACAGTAAGGAAACGGAGGACACCCAGGGCAAGATCTGGGTTACCACCCCCCTCAGCCTGGGAGGTACTCTGTTCTTGGTCCCCCAGTCTGACTCCCTACCCACCAGACCCCCAGACTCAGCTGCCCCACGTACCCTCAGGCTTCATGGGCCCTGGAGAGTCAGGCTCCAAGTACGAATCATCCTCATCTTCATGTTCATAGTCTGTATGTGGTAGACGAAAGGTGAGACCCAAGGAAGGTGGCCCAGGCCCGGCTACATGCAGGACAGGATGGCAGGACCCGTTGTGCCTCAAGCATGGTGAACCCAGGAGGTGTGAGGGTGAGGGTGAGGAAACAAAATTTGAAACCTGAACCCAGGTGGGAAAGCCAGCTTCTCTTGTCACAGGACAGGGCAAGGAACACAGCTAAGCACTCCCCACCCCAACAACCCAAGCAAACTGTAAGCAGTCAGGTAGGGAAGAGATGGGGTGGCAGGTGCAGAGAAAGGCCAAACCTTCATTATCCGTGGGATATGGAGAGAGGCTGATGTCCACCGGCCGCTCCACTGCACCATAGAAGCTGTCCGTGTCTGAGCTGGAGTCACTGTAAACCAGAGCAGGGAGCAGGGACAGAAGATGAACTAGGAAGTCTCCTTGCACTTGCATTCAGGAGCACACGTACACATGCAGGGACATGCCACAGTGTGTGCTTGCACACGGAGCCACATGGACACACACAACATTAACACACACACACACACACACATAGAAGACATGTGTACAGACACAAAGACACACAGGTATAGTATATACACAGAGGGACACACTGACATGCACACACATGTAGGCAGACATGGGTACTGGAGGCTGTGGGGTCATCTATTGCCCAGCTGTGGTTCTTGCAACCCTGATTGGCCATAGGCCGCCTGCCTAAGGGAAGCTGAGTCAATTCTAGGCAAAGCTGCTGAAAGACATCAGGCTGAACTGAGGGCCAGGAGCTCTGGAGTCAGGCAGGGACCTCAGAGCATCCTTGGGAGTACTCAGCCTCTGTGGAGCTGTTTCCTTGACTATGGAAGGTCAGGATGGTTTTGCTTTCCCCTAGAGAGCGCCTGCTGCTTTCTGGGCCATCTCACAGGTGAGGATGTAGAAACCAGGACTGACTAAGCCATTTCCCTGAAAGATTAATGTTGCTTTCACTCCTGAGAAAGAAAGAAAGAGTGTCAAGAGTTGGGAACCCAAACTGAGCTGCTCTAAATGCTGGGCCTCCCTCATAGGGGACAGAAAGCACATACACCTAATCCCCAAACAGGAGCTACAAATAAGTCTAACAGAGCGAGACATGAGGAGACAGAGCTGGAGAAGACAGACCGAAACAGAGAATGACAGTGTGCTCAAACACACATGCTCATGTAAACAGCATATATGTGCTCATATAAGCGGCATGAGCTCCCACGCACATGTATACAGCTTGGTTTGTATCTTCAGAAAAGAATTCAGGGAGGGGACTACGAGGTAAGCCCCCAAGTGCTTGGAGGTAGATACACACTTCAAAACCAAGAAGCCCAAGGGGCTGCCACCCACTCATTAATACCCCTCAACGCACCTGGTGTCCAAGGATAGCTCCTTCTTCTCATGGAAGTGGCCGATCTCTCTGCGCAATAAGGCCATCCAGCTCTGTGGGTCAGCCAGAGCCATAGATGGCATAGTGCTCCCCAGGATGGGTCCCACTCCACCCTACTCTCAACTACCCCAGCTGCTCAAAAATGGCCAAGGTTAGAGATGACCCTGGCCTAGTCCAGCCCAGACTATGTGGCTGAGGTGTGGTCATGTCTTAGAGAGGCCGTGGATGCTCCTCAGCCCACATGGGGCTCCTCCTTCCTGCCCACACATTCTGTGGATACAGGCACCAGGCTTTGGGAAGCATCTGCCCAGCTGCCCAAGCCCCCTGCCATATCTGTCTCCTTAGGGTCTGCATGGGACAGTGTCAACTTCCTACCTAGAACTGCCTAGCCTGAGGATCTGCAAGCCACATGAGACAGGTACTGCCTGGCTCCTGAGGACCTGTGATCCCCTGATCACCTTGCGCTCATCCTCGGAGGAGGCTGAGAAGAACCACGTGCGATGTTTCTTGCTGATGTGGACAATCTTGAAGGGAAACACATTGTTGGATGTTGTCTCTTCTGCTGCCCGCATCACCCTGAAGGTACAGTGACAGAAGTCACCAGCTGGTCCACACCCACTGGGAATGGGCTTATCAACCCTACCCCTGAATGGGTTGGCACCTGGCATCACAACCTGGTGGCATCATCAGATCTAGATGGTTCCTTCCTGTGCTCTGGGTGGAATGCATTGATGCTTCAGGCTGAGTGAGGGCACAGGAGGGGAGCAGACAAGAGGAGCACTGGGTCTGCAAAGCTTCCTGGTAGAGCAGTGTACAAGCCTGTCACCCTCACTGCTCGTCAATATCATTTCACACAGACACTACTTCCTACCTCTGTCCCATGTGGCCCCTGACCTGCTTCTGTGCCATCCACATATTTAAGGGAGTGCACCATAAACTCTGTGGCCTACTCTCTTGGCTGCCATGCAGGACTTGCTCAGACATCAGACTACCTGGGGGAGTCCTGCTGGCCAAAGTGCCTACCTGGCCCACCCCAGGTCCTGGGCCAAAGCATCTGAGGCCCAGTTAGCCTGACAGGTCAGGCAATCCCTAGTTATATCTGACACCTAAATGAATTCATAGCTTGGCTAGCACATGCTTAAGAGGACGTCTTATGGGGAAAGAGCTTTGATTGGGCAGTGCCTACCAGCTGCCTATAAGATCCTATAAGCCTATATAAGCCTATAAGCCTGCTCCCTGCCTCAGCCAGTGCCTAGAATGGACTGGGGCCCTGGCCTGGCCTGGCCTGGCTCCTTTGGTAAGGCTGGCCCACCAAGGCTATAGCTAAGGTGTAAGCAGGGAACCAAAGCAACTATTAGGCTAAGTCCTTGAGGTTCCAGGCCTGTCACTCACACCTGTGACCCTGGGTTCCTCCTGGGATAGGCAGGCGGGACTAGGCCTTTAGGGGTGGTGAAAGGCTGAGATTCATGCTATAGAACACAGGTCCTGGGGGCTTCAGGGCCTGGGGGCATAGCCCCCAAGGCCTTAAGATAGACCCAGATGGGTTGATGGGCCCACAGGCTACCATTCAGGCTCTGGTCTAGCTGCTCCTGAGGATGAGAAGCCCTCAAGGGCAAGCTCATGACTGCTAGCTGGCCGGAGCCCAGCCCATGACATAAGTCATGCAGGGAACTGACCCCCAGCCTAGGAGGAAAACAGTGGAAGCAGAGAGTCTGTACAGGGCCCAAGTTTAGAATGACCTGGGCTGGATAGACTGTGTGTTCCCCAGGGGGGGGGAAAAAAAAGAGTGTGGTGGGTGAAGGGGAATGGTGGGACAAAGTTAGGGTGCTAAATAAATGGGGACTCTAGAGAGAAGGCTGTCCAGGTCCTTGGGAACCTGTCCCTGAAGACCTAGGAAGTTTCTAGTAAGAGCCTTACCCTCACCACCCCTCCCCCTCCCCCTTGACAAATACACGGAGGGTCAAAATATGAGGTGGTGAGGGCTAGGCACTCTGAGGCTAAATGAGGAGAGAGCCTGAGCACATCCATAGTGGGGAGGGATGAAATCTCAATAGAGTGTGGACTCTGCTTGGGTAGGAGCAAGGAAGGGACCCTGTGGTGTGGGTTGGGAGGGAAGCAGCTGGAGTGGGGGGGGGGGTCATGGGCAGGACAGGCACTCACCGGTTGTAGCCACTCAGTGAGAAGGCGCCCTGTGGGGAGGCGGATGTGCTGCTCTTGAAGTAGTAGATGCAGCGTTTGTGGATGATCACAAAGCGTAGGGGCCCTGGGGACAGCAAGCACAGGCACAGGTGAGCCGCACTCCCGGGCCCTCCCCAGAGGCTCTGGGCAACCTGGGGCCAGGCCTCTCTACTTCTGAGAATGCAAAGGGACAGAACAGGAAGCTGGTCTGGTCTGGTCTGATGTCCCTCCTCCTCCTATCCCCCAGGTTTCACCATGAAGCCAAATGAAGACAAGCTCACCAGCAAGAAAAGGTCACAGAGCACCACAAAAGAGGCCCAGGGAGGTCACAGCCCTGTTGGGTGTTGCAAGGCTAGAGGCTTGCAGAACGAGGAAAGCGGGGTTATGAAGCCCAGATAAAAGCCACTTGGATGGAGCTGTCTTCAAAGGGACAGTCACACTGAGAAGGATGCCCCCCACCATCCACTCCCTACACAGAGCAGCGTTCCCCCCACCCTGCCCAGGCCTGCAGGAAGGTTAGCTCTAGCCTATCCTTGAAGGCTGGCTGTGCAAACACAAAATGGGTGCCCACATAGGCACCCAACAGTCCAGCCAAGAGCAACTCAGCCATGAAGCACAGGGCCAGGGAGTCTCTGAAGGGCACTGCAGGGGCAAAAGCATGGAAGGTCTATGGCTAATCAGAGGGAAGGACAAAGCTTTGTTCCTCCTTGCCCTCAATGTTTCAGTCTTTTTTTTCTCCTTGACATCTGTGTGTGTGTCTTGTGTGGTGTGTATGCGTGTTTAGATATGTGTGCAGAGGCCAGAAGGTAACCTCCAGTGCTGTTCTTCAGAAATGTCATTCACCAAGCCCGGCGTGGTGGCGCATGCCTTTAATCCCAGCACTCAGGAGGCAGAGGTAGGAGGATTGCCGTGACTTCAAGGCCACCCTGAGACTACATAGTGAATTCCAGGTCAGCCTGGACTAGAGCGAGACCCTACCTTGAAAAACTTGAAAAACCAAAAAAAAAAAAAAAAAGGACTGGAGAGATGGCTCAGCGGTTAAGGCACTTGCTTCCAGTGCCTAAGGCCCTGGGTTCAATTCCCCAGTACACACATATGCCAGACCCACAAGGTGGTGGCCCTGGTGCGTGCTTGCTTGCGCTCTCTCTCTCTCTCTCTCTTTCTCTCTCTCTCTCTATCTATCTATCTGCTTGAAAATGCATAAATAAAAAATTTTTTTTAAAAAAGAAATGTCATTCACCAGGTTTTTTTTGGGGGGAAACAGGGGGGTTCTAGGTGCTGACCTGGAACTCACTCTGTAGTCCCAGGCTGGCCTCTAGCTCACAGAAATCCTCCTACCTCTGCCTCCCCAGTGCTGGGATTAAAGGCATAAGCCACCACACCTGGCTTATCTATCTTGAGACAGGGTCATACATTGGTCTGGAGCTCACCCATTAGGGCAGACTAACTAACCAGAGAGTTCCAGGGATCCGCCTGTCTCTGCCTCTCCAGCACTAGGATTTATAGGCACACACACTACCACACTTGGCATGTTTTTCATGGGCACTAGGACCAAACTCAGGTCCTCATGTTTGCAAGGCAAGTGCTTTACTAACTGAGCCATCTCCCCCATCTAAAAGTGCCTTTTTTTTTCAAATTTAGTTGGGAGAGCGAGAGAGAAAGAGGCAGAGATAGATAATGGCCACTGCAAAGGAACTCCAGATAAATGCACCACCTTGTGCATCCGGCTTTATGAGGGTCCTGGGGAATCAAACTTGGGTCCTTCTGCTTTACAGGCAAATGCTTTAACTGCTAAGCCATTTCTCCAGCCCCTGTCTTCAGTGTCTTAACACTTGCCCAGTTAGATCTTGGCTTAAAAACATGGGTTTACTGTGCCACATGACCAATCAATTCACTGACCACTTGTAGATAAGGTAAGGATGGTACTGAGGAGCTGGACCTGCCAGGCTATCCTGAGGTCTCCAGCATTGGCTGTAGGCTAAAAGGTCCCACAGCCAGCAGCTCAGCACTGCACACCAAGTGACCATCCTATCTCTTTGCCCAGCTGTACCACCCTGGATTCTGTGGCAGTCCTCAGAGCTAGGGAAGGCGACCTCAGGTTCCCCAGGAGTGGCAGCTACCAGAGAAGAGAAACCCCAGAGGGTCCAGCAGAGCAGTTATGGGGAAATATGACCACATCTTCTCTTTGACAACCCAGAGACCCAGAGACTCACACTTGAGCAGCTGCAGCTGTGTGCCGCCCTTTTTGTGTAGGTAGCCAGCCTTGGCCACACCCCCAGGCATGGTCAACAGGTTCTGGGCCCCGATGGCCTTCATGGGGACAGGCCAGTGCATTTCTTCAGCCGCCATGAAGCTGCAACCAAAGCAGAAGTGACAGGGCTCAGCTAGGGGTGTGGAGCAAGGAATAGCTTAGTTGGGAATGCTGGGGAGACACTGCCAGGATATAAGAGGCAGTGGAGGGTCAGGGCAGTGAGAGGTGAGGAGCCCCCTTCTGTAGGCCCCAGGTTCTCAGATGAGGACCTTGGTCAGCTCCTGGTCCTCTTGGCCATACACCCAATCCCTAGGATGCTGTGTGTTCTGTTCCCTTAATCATCATTAGTTCACTGGGCTCATGGCCCTATGAGGACTAGGGTAGAGATAAACAAATTCAGGAAACCCTAGCCTGGGTACATCAGGCCTTATGCCATTACTACCCTAGGTTCCACAAAGGGCCTACCCAGGGCAAGAAGTCAGGGAAAGTGGCCTGGAGGAGGTGGCGCTGGAGCCACAGCCTGAAAGCAGGTGATAAAGACGTAAAGGGTCTGGAGCAGGATCTTAGGTACCTTCTTGACCAACTCTGACCCTCAGTGGTGAAGTAGTAAGGGGCATGGTCCCCAGAGACCCACCCTTAAGCAACCTCTGTTCATTCTCTTTTTTTTTCCCCTATTATCATTTTGGGTGTTTTTATTTATTTATTTATTTATTTATTTATTTATTTATTTATTTATTTATTTATTTATTTATTTATTTATTAATTATTGTCCATAATGAGTTACATTGTTTAGTGAGCCAATAATGAGTTGTTATCCCCAATTTCTCATTGCCCACCTTCCCCATCCCCAGTCAGCTGGATATCCTCCACCGTGAGCCATCTCATTCTCTTTTTGAATCCCTAAGACCACACGGTGGGAAAGCAGAAATTCAAGAACCCCCAGTTCCTGGTTCTGGTGACATGTTCTGACTTTGGCTTTCTGGAATGATCCTCAGGCCTCAGTTGTTAGAGCTAAACAATGGAAGGACAGAGCGGATGAGGCCTGGGCCACAGCACATTCGTCATCACTGGCCATGAGGACCAGGACCCAGGACCCCTTTCCTGTAAGGCACTCCAGGTGCCAGTTAAATCTAGGCCCCCAACCTCTGCTGTTTTATTTATGCCCTTCCGCACTCCCATCAGGTCCATCTTGGACCTCAGAAGAGCTGGATGGGAGCAGGCCAGTGAACCGCTGAGTCCTGTAGTAGAATCAGAGCTAGAGGTGCAGGCTGCTATAGGTCCCGGTCGCACATACAGAAAACTACTGTGACCTGGGCAGATGCACAAGCTGAGGCAGACGGATCCAGAGCTCAAGAAAAAAATGAGATGGAAGGAACTCAATCACAGATCTGACAACTGGCACGCCCCGCTCCATCAAATGTGGACAGTAGAAGGGAGTTCACAGGCTGCCCCAGCCCGGCCTCTGCTGTAGGGTCACTCAGCACCCCTCCCACTCCTGTTTCATCAGCACCCAAAGCCAGCCCGTTCAAGCCAGCCAGAAGCATGGGCGGAGTCAGGGTCACAGGTCCCCTAACCTCAGGTGCCAGGTTGGAACAATGGAACGGCCACCGCCCCCCCCCTACGCCACGCTCCTCTGGACAGAGCCCAGCAGTGTGTGAGTGGGGGGGGGGGACGACAAGAAGGCTTGCCCAGGCCCACGCCCACCCCTAGGTGATGACAGATGGACAGCCCGGGGACCCCGAGTCTGACGTGGAGCCTGGGACCCGCCAGCCGTGGCTGGCCCACGCCCGCCTTTGTTCCAGTGGACGCGCTCGGGGCGCCTGGGGCTCCAGGGACTTGGGGTTCTGAGTCGTGTTCTAAGAAGCTTGGGGCTCGGGGATCTGAGATCGGGGGGTGGGTCAGGGGGCTCAAAGCCAGGGCTCCAGGTTCAGGGGATCTGGAGTCTGGCTGGGTTCGGTACTCACGGTGTCCACGCGGCGGGCACGGCCGGCTTCCGGGGGGCCAGAGCCCGTCTGCCCTGTGCGCAGCGGCACGGCCCCGGGCCCGGCCCGCCAGCCGCAGCCTCATCCCCGGCGCCCCGTGCCCAGCTCCGCGGCCGCAGCCCCGCGCCCGCCATGCCCGTCACGCCCCAGACCCAACAGGCTGCCGGCTCCTCCCCTCGCGGGCGGAGCGGGACCCGGACCAGGTGAGGAACCCGATCCGCCCCTTGGCGCGTCACGCTACGCGGGCCGGCCCTCCGGCCTCAGTTTCCCCCACCCTCATTGCATTGAGGGTGGTGGGCGCTGGGGCGCTTATATACTGTCTATAGCGACAGTCAAAAAAAAAAAAATCAAGCTCACTCTAACCCATTCTCCTTGTTGGCCTCTCCTCTCTATCTTTCTCTACTTGTAAATAAAGAAATAAAAATGTTTGGGCTGGAGAGATGGCTCAGCGGTGGTGGCCCTGGTGCTTGCGCTCTCGCTCTCTCTCTCTCTCTCTCTCTCTCTCTCTCTCTCTCTCTCTCTGCTTGAAAAGGAATAAGTAAAATATTTTTTATTTTTTAAAAGAAATAAAAATGTAAAAAAAAATCAAATAGCCATCTACGCAAACAAAGAAGACACTCATGCAAATTAGGAAGTACTACTGCTTTACACCCCCAACTCTTAAGGACCCTCCTGGGAGATCCTTCCAGCCCCCATCTGGTATCTTCCCTTGATGGCCTTGGGTATGCACCTCTGTAAAATGACACACTGCCTCCTCTGTTGGCTCGCTGATGATTGATCCCACCTTGCTTGCCTGCGTGGTTCCATGGGCCTCCCCACGAACTTTCCAAGGAGCCATGGTCCAGACTTCAGCAGCGTGAGTGGGCACCTTTCCTAGAAGAGTCCTCCAGGCTGGCCATGCCTTTCCCTTCCTTAAGTCCCTCCCTCTGCCCCCACCACTTTACTTCTGTCATCCTCCAGCAAACATATCATTCAATTAGTTCTCTATTCTTTGTTGTTGTTTTATTTTTATTTATTTATTTATTTGTTTGTTTTATGGTAAGGTCTCTAGCCCAGGCTGACCTGGATCTCACTCTGTAGTTCCAGGTTGGCCTCAAACGCACAGTGATCCTTCTACCTCTGCCTCCCAAGTGCTGGGATAAAAGGAGTGCACCACCATTCACTGCTCAATTAGTTCTCTAGCCAAAAGCTCATGGAGGGCTGGAGAGATGGCTCAGCGCTTAGGGTCCTTGCCTGCAAAGCCTAACAACCCAGATTCGATTCTCCAGTACCCATGTAAAGCCAGATGCACAAAGTGGTGCATGCACCTGAGGTTCATTTGCAGTGGCTTTGAGGCCCTGGCGGGCTCATTCTTTTCTTTCTTCCCTGTATTTCTTTCTGCTTGCAAATAAAAATAAATAAATAAAAATTTAAAAAGAACGTGGTTTGGGGAAGAAATAGTCCTTCCTTATTTGTTTAGGTTTTGTTTGTTTTTGTTTTGTATGACAGGGTCTCATGTAGCCCAGGCTGGCCTAAACTCATATAGCCAAGGATGACCTTGAACTTCTGATCCTCTTGCCTCTATCTCCAGAGAGCTAGGATTACAAGGATAAGCACCACAGCTGGATCGAGTGGGCTGGGAATCCACACTAGGGCTTCAGTATGCTAGGCAAACATTTGACCAAATGAAGCCCTTTCTTTGGCCCATTGAGACAGGGTCTCAATCTGCAGCTCAGGCTGTCTTCTAACTTGTAGCTCTTTAACTTTGACCTCCCAATGTGTTGGCATTACCAGTGTGCAACACCGTGCCCACAAGCACTATGCTGTCTCCCCTGCCTAAAATTGCAACTTGATTAACTCAGCCCTCAAAATTGGATCCAAAGAACATGAGCCCTGCATAAACTCTCCAGAAAAAAAGAAGACAAAATGAGGCCAACATCACCCTGATATCAAAACCAGACATGGACATCATGAGACATGCAAAGCACAGAACAATTTCCTTGATGACTAGTTATAAACAGTCTCAACAAGATACTAGGAAACTGAATCCAGCACCATGGAAAAAGATTCTACAACATGATCAAGTGGGACTGAGCTCAGCATTTTGAGGTTGGTTTGGTATTCAAATTCAATTACTACATTACATCATATAAATAAAGAACAAAACCACATGATCATTTCAACAGATGAAGAACAAAATGTTTGATGAAATCCAACAGCTCTTCACAAGGATTCAACAAAACAGGAACAGGATGGAGGGGGGGGTGCATGCCTTTAATTCAGCATTTGGGAGGCAGAGGTAGGAGGATCACCATGAGTTCAAGGCCAGCCTAGGACTGCAGAGTGAGCTCCAGGTCAACCTGGGCTAGAGACCCTACCTAGAAAAAAAAAAAAAAAACACCAGGAACAGAAGAGAACTTCTTAATCCTGATAAAGGGCATCTAAGAAAAACCCGCAGCTAACAGTGAAAGGCTGAAAGTTTTGCCAAGAATAAGAACAAGGCAAACCCACTAAGAAATTATTAGGACTAATAAATGAGTTTCACAAGGTGGCAGGATATGAATATATACAAGTCAGCTGCATGTCCATATATGTACTAGCAGAGAACAGTCCAAAAATGAAATACTTTATCTCTCTTCCAAGCAGTTTCCCATAACCACTACTAGAAGGTTCTATTACCCTAACTTGGGGCTAGCACAGATTTCCCTCCACCTAACACTGACCAAACTAGGCTGTCACTGTGTCCCGTCCTTAGCTCTTAAGCTGAGCAGAGAGTGGGCATCCTGTGTGTGTCTCTAAAGAGGATGGGCTGCTGCTCGTGTTGGGTGACTGGGGCTGAAGATTGTCTAGAAGGGAAGGAGAGAGGGAGGGAGGGAAGAAGGGAGGGAGAGAGAGAAAGCAGACCTCTCCACTGGTGTATCATTCCTTCCCCAAGCTCTAAGGAGACCTGGCATGTATGTCTGGAGCTCCTGCCTCCTCCTGCCTCCACACCTGGAGTTGGAGGCAGGGATTAGACAGGTTTCAGCCTAGCTGGCATCCTAGGATGGATGCTGACTGATCTTGGTGGGGAGGGGTCATGACAGCCAAGTTATGCTCCACCTTCACCTTTCTGGGAATGTCCTTGCTTCAGAGACAGAGCTGATATCACAGCCCCTCTCCAGGGGATGGGCCCTGCCCAGCACCAAGTGGGTAAGCTGGCCCTTGCCCAGGATCCCAGTGCCAGGCCAAGCTGTGAGAAGAAAGGTGAGCACAGTGATGGCTATAGTGACCACAAAAGCTCTTGGAGAATTTCAACCCAACTCACAGACTCCAGCTCCATTTGGGCCTGGGAAAGCTGAAGGGAGACACGGGAACTCCTGGCTGGTCTGGCCTTTCTGGCTTGACCTCCTTAGTCCCCATACCATTCTGTCCTAGCTCCTGATGACTAAATTCCATTCATTCATGCTAGGGGACCCCACAGACCTTTTGTCAGTTGTCTGGGTGGTGGGGAAGGGTTAGGTTCAGACCCCTCTTCTTTAGGGGCAACACTGTGGGAGGCTAAGGCCCTGTGGGAGCTGAGGACCTGAGTGTGAGTGTCACTCCATTTTCATATTCCACTGAGTCCCCACCTTCTCCAGTGTAAGGAAGGCCTGGATAAGTCATTCCTCAGATTTCCCAGAGAGCTCTAGGAAGTCTTCCCTGGCTCCCTAGAAAGCCAGCAGCAGGGTCAGGACTCACTTTCTAGCCTGCTGTGCTGCATGCGCCCCTTTCCCTGCACTGGGGCTGGGGATGCAGGTAGTCAGCATCAGTGGCAGCAACTGGATTCCATGAACCCTTCAAGAAGGCATGCAATCATGTATGTGCATGACCACAAGGGCATGCATTTGAACCTGCATGCTTGTGTGTGTGCATGTTTGCACACCAGGAAAGGTGGGGCACCTGCCACACACTCTCAAGGAGGAGGTCTCTGTTTCTGTCCATGCCTCCCACCTTATGTCAAAGTTGACATTAATTCATGTGACCCTGCAGTCAGAGGCTGCTGGAGTGGACAGTAGAGCAGACAGGTGAAAACCACTCTGTGACAGAGGTAGTCACTAAATATAACCTGTGGCTTGCACCTGCCCTGGGTCCCTGGGGCTCAAGAGGGTTGTCACCTACAAAGGCCTACACATGAGCTATGACTCTGCACACCTGGGTAACGTCACAAGCAATACGCACACACAGGACGTGCATGTGAGCAACAGGACTTACATGTGTGAATATGGGTATGTGTGCATGTATGCATGCATATGTGAACCTATGCATGCAATTGGGCCCTGAAGGACTAGGCTCTCTCAGCTCCTGACACCTTACAGCCCTGGTTGTGGTGAAGAAACCAGCATCTCGGGTGACCACAGCATCAGGAACTTACTGTTAATTGTGACCAGGCCAGACCTGTTCGTGACACTGCAGGGCAAGTTGTCCCAGCCCAATGAGAAATAAGCCCAGCTACTCCCAGAGCACTCCACTCATGCACACACATGCTCTCTCTCTCTCTCTCACACACACACATGTGTACATGCACTCCCCATCTCTCTGAAACAGGGTCTCATGTAGACCAGGCTGGCCTCAAACTTACTGCATGGCTCAGGATGACCATGAACTCCTGATCCTTCTGTCTCTACCTCCCAAGAACTGGAATGGCTTGGTGGTGTGCACTTATTTTCGTACATATCTCCTCATACCGCATGTGCACAATTACACATTCATGTGTATACACATGGACTCACCCACATATTATTCACTCTTATGTACTCATCCACACAGCCAGGCATATTCACATGCTTGTAAACATACACAACCTCCTTAACCTAATAAGACCCTTCATGAGTACTACCTAGAGGCTGACCCCAGCCCAGCCCAACTCTGACCAGGTTCTGCCAGCTAGTCTTTAATACTCAAAGGTACCTGTGAGCTCAGTGCTTTAAAGACTACAACAACACTGAGGCCAGGAGAGGCTGAGGATTTGCACCAAGTACCCTTGGCACTCCCCCTAGAGGCCAGGCTCTCTGCTCCTCAAAGACCCCTCCAACACCATTATCCCCAATTCCTTCCTTTTCAGTCGTCCATACATCACCGATGATACTGAGGGTCAACGACACCAACAACCATCCAAAGCCACACATACAGAAAAAACCCAGAAGATGGTAGAGCACTCCCCACCCAGCCCAGCACCCCTGCCCCAGCTTGGCACAGCAGGCAGTCTGCCGGTTGTGGTGGGATGGTGAGAGGGCAGATTCTCCCACACAGCCCTCCCTCGTATATTTTCCCCTTTTAGTTTCCCTTTCTAAATTCCTCTTCCCAGAATCTTTCTCTGTAAGAGAAACAAAACCAAAATTCTAGAGAAGTTTGGTGGCCAGCCGTCCCAGTGAACTCACAGATGGCCAGGGGAATAGCAGCATAACCTGGGCTTCACATGGGCAAACCTCTACTCTGTCCTAGGTCCCTAAAGCACACTGCTCACATACAGGTAACAGGCTCTCATATAGCTCCCTCTGACCCAAGCACACACATGTGTACAAATATACACACATACACACAAGTACTCATATGTAACCTGCATACACATAGAACCCAATACCAAGGCCACCCCAGGCAGGGCATACAGTGGGAAGGGCTCATCAACCTGAGCCTTCATCCTGGCAGGCTGGTTTCTACCTCCCCACAGTTAGTTGCTGGCTGGCACCTGACAGGGTCCGGGGGTGTCCTAACAGCTGGTTCCCTCTCTGAGCCATTCAGCTCTAAGGGCTCTCGAGCCTGACAAAGGCTTCTCCTCAGAGACTGCTGTTCTTCACAGGCCCAGGGTCAGGAACTGTAAGCCTCCACACTGGTCTCCCAATAAGAACTATGGTTCCCATGCCCCCACACCCTAAGACCTACAGGGACCTAAGCCAAGGCCACCTCCTGAGTCTCCCCAAGCCCCATCACATTCTACTCACTTGATAGCACTGACCCAGCACATGGCTCTTTTCCTTCCTGGTGACCTGCTGTGAAGAGGTGTCCTGGAGTCCAGGAAGGCCATACACACCTCAGGAGCTATGGGGAGAGGCTTCAGCCTGCATATCCCAAGCATGTGAACCCCAAGGCCTCTAGCTGCTCTGTGTGCGGCCGGCTAGTGTGGCAGCTCACTCAGTCGACTGCATCTGGGGCCAGGGCTGACAGAGCTTCCTCCCTGTCAGGAACTTCCTGTTGCTGGCTCTCTAGGCTGTCCCAAGGAGCAAGCACTTCCTGTCTTCCACACAGCAAGTTCCTGAAAGCCACATGGGGCCCTGGGCAGCACTCCATCAAATTGCTGGGATTTTCCCACCACTCACCACTGTTTCTGCCTCCCACTGTGGTCAGAGACCATGGCTCAATTGGCTATCTTGGTTAGCTATATCCTTGCTGGACTGCCATGGTCACCTGTGCATTCTTTTTTTTTAATATTTTATTTATTTATGAGAGAGAGAGAGAGAGAGAGAGAGAGAGAGAGAGAGAGAGAGAGAGAGAGAGA
>PVHP010014479.1:10877-39235 GCA_004024765.1 Zapus hudsonius | reverse complement strand
GCATGAAGTAGAAATGGCTTTGAAATAATAATCAAAAGAACCTTTTTACCTCGCTTCTTTTCCTCCCAACCTGGCACAGTTTATTCCCGTATCCAGTTTCTTTGCTGTCATCTACTGAACTCTGGCGCATTGGGAGCAGTGTCTGGGAGAAGTTCCCAGTAGCTAGCCTCATTCTCCCTTTCTCCTCACTTCTCACTCCCCACCAGATCATGGCCCTTCACCCTCGCAGAGTCCGGTTGAAGCCCTGGCTGGTGGCCCAGGTGGACAGCGGCCTCTACCCTGGCCTCATCTGGTTGCATAGGGACTCCAAACGTTTCCAGATCCCATGGAAGCATGCCACAAGGCATAGCCCCCAACAGGAGGAAGAAAATACCATTTTTAAGGTAAAGGACTTACGTCTACTATTTGAGTTGACTTTTTTCCAGTTCCTGGGGACTTTGCTGGGTTTGTTTGCCTCTCTGTTTTGGCACTAAATCCAGAACTTTGACAAAGCAGAATGTTTATGATGAGTGCCCAGGCCTGGCAGACGTGGGGCGTGTCTAATTGTGTGGAAGTCCTTCATGCTTTTTTCCACTTGTGGAGGAGACTCAGTTCATGTCCCGTGGGCCTTGGGTGGGCTGATCACTCTCAGTGGTTATAGTGATTTGTGGAAGAGACTCAGTTCATGTCCAGAGGGCCTCGGGTGGGTTGACCACACTCAGTGGTTGTAGAAGTGTCAAGAGCCATCCACTGACTCTGTTCTCCCAGGACTCTTGTCATGAAGAGAAGGGACGGGTCTAGGCTGGCTGTTTACATGAGGAAGAACTTTTGGGTGGTAGTAGGCTTGTACACAGCCTGGAAGGTGATGCCGAGCTCCTCAGCAGGTTACTCCCTCGCTATTAAAATACTTTGTTCCTCTCATATTTTCTGCTTAAAATTAGAAGTGTTTGATTACAAGGTTTGTTTTGTTGTTGTTTTTGTTCGTTTGTTTTTGAAGCAGGGTCTCGCTCTAGCTCAGGCTGATCTGGAATTCACTATGTAGTTCAAGGATGCCCTTGAACTCATGGCATTCCTCCTACCTCTGCCTCCCGAGTGCTGGGATTAAAGGAGTGTGCCACCATGCCTGACTTTATTTTATTTTTGAGAGAGAGAGAGAGAGAGAGAGAGAGAGAGAGAGAGAGAGAGAGAGAGAGACAGACACACCCAGAGCCACCACCTTGTGGGTCTGGCTTATGTGGGAACTGGGGAATTGAACGTGGGGCCTTAGGCACTAGAGGCAGATGCTTTAACCGGTGAGCCATCTCTCCAGCCCCAGCCATGCCTGACTTTAAAAAAATATTTTATTTCCAAGGAGGGGGGTGGAGGAAGAAAATGGGTGTGTCAGGGCTTCTAGCCACTGCAAATGAACTCCAGATGTATGCACCACTTTGTACATCTGGCTTTACATGGGTACTGGAGAACCAAACCTGGGTCTTTGGACTTTGCAGGCAAGAGCCTTAACCACTGCTCCAGCCCTCCCCCTCTCTTTTTGACTCACTTTCCTCCTTCCCTCCCTCCCTCTCTCTTTCTTTCTGCCTGTTCTGGGGATCAAGCCCAGGACCTTGGCCTTGTGAAGTGCATACATTGCCCCTGAGCTTCATCTCCAGCCCCAGTGTCTTCTCAAATAGACAGCAGCTCTGCTGTGATAGTCTTTGTATTTATTGAAAACATCTTTTTTTTTCTTGTGAAATGGTATTTTATAGAATTCCAGTGAAGCTGAAGGTTTATGTTAGACAGAAGAAGGTGGATGGTGCTTGTGGGAAGGAGCTCTGTGTGGCTGTGGTTTGGAGTCCTGCTTCTACTCCAGACCAGCTTCTCCTTGCAGGTCTTCCCACCTCAGGACTGGCTTTAGTTTCTGCAGCCTCAGGACACCCTTTTCTTCCTTGCCTGTGAGCTAGAAGGCAACCTATGTCCAGTCCTCTCTGTGGGCCTCTCCAGGATGATGTTGAGGCTGGATCAGGAAAGGTCAGAAAAGGCAGGCCCAGGGCCAGGGGAGAACAATACCTCCTGTGTCAGGTGTGGAGGGGAAAGGTAGGGAGAACGTTAGCTCCCCAGGTTCTTGGGAAGGATGTAAATGAGTACTCTTGATCCAGACGTAAATAATATGAAAATGTTAAGGCAGACACCTACGACATCCACCATCCCTGAAGTTGCTGTTGAGAAGGGGTGGGCCTACCTGGTGCAGCTGGAATCCTTTGCAGCTTTGGTATAATCTGGGCTTGCTCTGAAATATCTGATTGGTCACTGGGGGAGAGGTGGTTCCTGAAAGTTACCTGTGAGGGTGACTTTCGTGCTTGGGGCCTGAGGAAAGCTCAGTGTTGTCAAATGCTGGGGCAAGGCCGAGTGGTCAGGGAGGAGTCGGGATGCGCTTCTAGATCTTCCCTTCCATGAGCTCTTGGCGACATACACAGGTGAGGAATGGGCACCTGTGTTCCCAGTCTCACTTCATTCTCAGGATGGCCGTGATGGGAGGTTTGCCCTGCTGGTTGTAGGTGCAGAAGTGGACTCGGTGGGGCTGCATGACTGGCCACATGGTGGGTTCCCAACTTCTTGTCTCTTCTTTTCCTCCCCTTCACTTCCTCCCCTCATCTCCCTTTCTGTTTCCTTCTCTTTCTCCTCCTTCCCGTTTTCTCTCTCTCCCTCCCTCCTTCTCTCCTCCTCTCCCCTTAGCCCCCATCTGACTCCAAATGGGAACTGGTCTATCTGGCCCCAACTCCATCACTTCTGTGTGTGGGCTTGAATAAGTTACACAATCTCTCCAGGCTCCAGTTCAGTAAATTTGCCTTCCTCGGGATTATTGTGAGACTCAAGTAGAGCTTGGGAAGGACTTGGTGACATACTGTAAAAGGACAGAGATGGTGGCCGTGTCAGAGATCAGTGGGGGCAGGTCATGCCCACAAATCAAAGTGTTTGCCACATGCTACCTCATAGGCCTCCCTTCTTGATTCTGAAGTTGTGCTCACAGAAGGCACAGCCCTCTGCTGTCAGCCTGGGGTCCTCAGCATCAGCGGAGCAGGTGAACATGGAGCGTCAAATAGAGGCCCCAACAAACCCAGGGCAGACACTAGGAGTGGGAAGTTAAGGTCCCTGTGGGGCTGGGTGGCACGGAGCCACTGCCAGGCACCCTGGTGTCACCCAGGCAGCTTGGCTGTCAGTGTTGTCCATTCAGAACCACAGAGCACAGGGAGGTGCCCAGCCCTGAGAAGATGCTTGGAGAAACTGAGCCTGCACTGGTGTAGGAGGAGATCTTGGATTAGCCCTGGGAAGAGCCTTCCTCATCTCTGTGGCTCTGTAGGACATGACGGTGGACAGCAGAGGACTCCAAGTGTGGAACGGAAACATCCATTTCGGGGCTGGGGAGACGGCATGGTGGATAAGCATGCTTGCTGGAAGCACAGGAGTCCCAGGACCTGTATATGGAGCTGGGTTTGGCCATGTACATCTGTAACCCTAGTCCTGTGGGGAGCAGAGACTGGAGGATCCCCGAGGCTCTCAAAAAACTGCCGTCCATGTTCAGAGAGACACAGCAGCTCAAGATACATGTGGACAGTGATGGAAGAAGGACAGCCGGTGTTCTCCTCTGGCTTCCTGCGTGTGTGAAGACATGCTCACCTGCACATACATGTGCACATACCGCACACACATGCATGCACACAGGCACGCACACATCGCATGTGCACACGCAACACACACACACGCCACCACCACACATTGCATCCATGCAAAAGAAATTCAGTTTTAGTTTAAGGAAGCAGTCTGTAGCCATGAGGTGGTGAGTCTATAATCTTAGTATTTGGGAGTCTGAGGCAGGGGGACTGTTGTGAGTTTGAAGCCAGTCTGAGCTATGTCATAATGAGATCCCAGCTAACAGAAGCCCTCTGTGGCAGGGTTTTGGACAAGTGCCATTTCCTGTCACCTTGGAAAGGCTAATAAGCTCTGTAGGCTTTCACTAATGACGTCTCCTTTCTGTATTAGAGCCCCAGAAAGGCTGCGAGCTCAGTCCAGCAGGGAGAGCAAGTCTACTGTGAACAGGAGCTGGGAAGCAGGGCTGGCTCTCTACTTCCTGCCTAGTTGGGGGGGGGGTGTTGGTCTGTTCCCGAGCAGGTCCATTTCCTCACTGGGCAGACGGGCTTTTCCCCTCTCTCGGGCAGCACCATGACTCCCACACTGGGAAGGCAGAGTGGGTTTTAGGCCACACCGCAAGCCACTGCCGTGGCCGAAGCATATGGTTTCCAGTGAAGTGAGAGTTTGAGGAACAGGGAGAGTTGGGGTGTGGATTCAGAACTCGAGGCCCTCAGCCGGTGGAGGCAAGCTAAACCCCTGGAACATGCTTCCTGAAAGTTTTGTTGATTTAAATTTTTTAAAATTTAGTTGTAAGGAGATGAGGTAGAGAGATAAAGAGAGAAAAGAGAGAGAAATTAGAAGTCTATGGACATCAGGCACATCCCAGATGTATGCTCCACTTTATACATGGCTTTATGTAGTCCTAGGGAATCGAACCCAGGCTGGAAAGGTTTGCAAGTGAGCGCTTTAACCACAGAGCCATCTCCCCATCTGCTTGCTTTGTTTCCTGAGACAGGGTCTCACCACATTGTCCAGACTGACCTTAAGCTCATGGTCTCTTGAGTGCTGGCTGACAGGTGTGCACCACCTGACTGGCTCCTAAAATTTCTGTCACCTTCCAGTCCCTGCGTCTTATTTACTGTTGTGTGAGAAAATCTTGTTTAAAGAAGAGCCAGGCTTGGGAGATAACTTGGTTGGTAAAGTGCTTTCCTTGCAAGGATAAGGACCTAATCTCAACCCCCAGTATCCATGCAAAAATGCCAGGCATTTTGGTGTGTGCCTTTAATCCCAGCACTGGGGAGGTAGAGACAAGAAGATCCGTGGAGCTAACTGGCCAGCAAGTTAGCCTGACTGGTTAGCTCCAGCCCAGTGAGGGACCCTGTACATGTGAACGACACATGTACCTGCATGTACATGAACACGCAACATGTGCACAACACACAAAACATAAATAGTGAAATTAAAAGAGCCAAGCATGGTGACGCAGTCTCTTAATCCCCGTGCTGGGGAGGCTGGGGAAGGAAGGAAGAGCTTGAGCGAGTCCAGCGCGGACCATATAGTGAAATGCTGCTTTAGACAAGAAGGAAAGGGCGCTGGGCAGGCAGAGGTAGGAGGATCGTTGTGAGTTTGAGGTCAGCCTGGGACTACATAGTGGATTCCAGGTCATCCTGGCCTAGAGTGAGCCTCTACTTCAGAAAACAAAAGAAAAAGAAGAGGGAGAGGAAAAGAGAAAGGACAAAGGAAGGAAGAAAAGAAGAAAGGTGCGTGGGCTCTGCCGCTTCCCCCAGCATTTTGGTGCAGATTTTTGGTGCATTATTTTCAGCCCTGTGTTATAGCATCCTCTGGCCAGCAGTTAGTGCTGAAGCCTGAGCTCAGGCTCCTTCCTTCCTTCCTTCCTTCTTTCCTTCCTTCCTTCCATATTTTATTGAGAGAGAGAGAGAGAGAGAGAGAGAGAGAGAGAGAGAGAGAGAGAGAGAGGGGAGACAGAGGAGACAGAGAAAATGGGTGTGCCAGGGACACCAGCCACTGCAAACCAACTCCAGACTCATGTTCCACCTTGTGCACCTGGCTTTACTTGGGTACTGGGGAATCGAACTTGGGTCCTTCTGCTTTGCAGGCAAATGCCTTAACCTCTGAGCCATCTCTCCAGCCCTCAGGCTCCTTTCAAAGCTGTGTTTGCACATCGCTGTTTCCCTTGGGCCCTGCCTTGGTTCCAAGGGCAGTGTTGTATGCTGAAATCTCTAGTCATTTGGGATTGAGACTGTGGGACACTTTCTCAGGAGTGTCTGTGTGTGTGTGTGTGTGTGTGTGTGTGTGTGTGTGTGTGTGTGTGTGTCAGTGAAGGGGTTTTGGGCAGTAGCTGGCATTCACGGTGGCATCCTGTTCCTCAGGCCTGGGCTGTGGAGACTGGGAAGTACCAGGAAGGAGTGGACGACCCCGACCCAGCTAAATGGAAGGCCCAGCTTCGCTGTGCTCTCAACAAGAGCAGGGAATTCAACCTGATGTACGATGGCACCAAGGAAGTGCCCATGAACCCAGTGAAGATTTATCAAGTGTGTGACATCCCCCAACCCCAAGGCTCCATCATTAACCCAGGTGAGGCCCCCTATGCCTAGAGAAGGTGGTCGTGTGCTAGATTCCAGGCTGAGCGCTTAGATAGGCAAGTTGAGAACAGCCTGGTTTCCAAAGCTGAAAATTAGTAAGATGAGCAAGCCTTTCTCTAGGAAGAGCTCAAAGAATAAGTGGTGTGGACTCACAAAATCTGCAACAGGAGAAGGTGGAGGAGCAGAGAGAGGCCCTGGCATTTTGAAGGAGTAAGAGTTAGCTCTTAGAAGGTTTGAGTTCTAAGTCTGGATCTTATCAGTCAGCTCCTTGTGGTTTGGATGTGTCTTCATCGCCTCAACTCAAAAATGTGAAATTGAATCTTACTATCTTAAAGGCTATTGTAAGGATCATTTGAGCTGACTTGTAAAAGCTGAACACTTGTAAGTAACTTGTAAAAGTTCTTTACAAGTGGTAAGGAAGCGATCATTTAATTTGTGGATATTTTTTCTGAGAACATGCTGTCTAGTCCTAATTTGCTCAGTGCATGAGTACCAGCCTTGTAGGCTAGCAAGGACCTGCCTCAAAGCATGCTCACGAAGGGAGAGAGTAAGTGCCTGAGTCCTTAAAGAGAGATGCCCGCACGCAGGAAGCTAATGCATAGCCACACTGGAAGGGAAGGGAATAGGTTCTGTGGCTTTAAGAGAAGAATACTTATAGGACCTGACAGAGAGCTGGAACGAGGAGCTCACAAACCCTGGGCTCTCATTCTTCCTAGCGAGGGCATTGCGGGTGCATCTGGAGCCTGAAGGGTCTCTAGCTTTGGTGGCTGCAGGGATGACACTGCAGCCTGGACCACTCACCTGTGGGCTTGTGTCTTGAGTAGGATCCACGGGGTCGGCCCCCTGGGATGAGAAGGATAATGACGTGGATGACGAAGATGAGGAGGATGAGCTCGATCAGTCACAGCACCATGTTCCCATCCAGGATACCTTCCCCTTCCTGAACATCAACGGTGAGTCGGGCGGTAGGTGGTGCCGAGGAATAAGGAGGATGTAAGGGGCTTTGGCCGTGGCCTTGATGAACTCTGGGCCACCATTGCCCTGAGAGCAGTGATTGGGCCCCGTGGCCAGACTGTTGGAGTCACAGCAAAAGAGCTGTGATGGCTCAGGTATTCTCGGGTAGCGGGTGGGTTCTAGAAAGCATCTGATTCAGTGAAAATAAGAAGTTAATGGGCTGGAGAGATGGCTCAGCGGTTAAGGCACTTGCCTCCAGTGCCTAAGGCCCTGGGTTCAATTCCCCAGGACCCACGTAAGCCAGACCCACAAGGTGGTGGCCCTGGTGCATTCTCTCTCTCTCTCTCTCTCTCTCTCTCTCTGCTTGAAAATGAATAAATAAAATATTAAAAAAAAAAAAGAAAATAAGAAGTTAAAATTTATTCCTAATCCTACATACACAAACGCTTAAAATTTCACCAGCTTCTTTCAGGGCAAATGTAGCTGTTATTATTATTATCTTTATTATTATTATTTTATGAATTGTATGTTGTCTTCCAGTATTTTCACTGGTATAAATTCTGTGTCATTTAATAGAGACCTTTCTACTGAGTCTGTGATCACAGGACACTGTGGTCTCTCTAGCTGCCCATTTAGGCTCTGATAGGATTTATGTGTAAGACACTTGGTGTGTGTGTGTGTGTGTGTGTGTACACAGGTGCACATGTGTATGTATGTATGTATGTATATGAGTGCAGATGGAGGCTGCTATTCCTCAGGTGTTTCTGAGGAGTGACAGGGTCTCTCATTGGCTTAGAGCTTGACAAGCAGTCTAGACTGGCCGGGAGGTGAGCCTCAGGGTTCTTCCTGTCTCCAGCTCTCCAGCCCTGGGATTACAGGTATGCACTACCACACTGGCTTTTTCTTTTCTTTTCTTTTTTTTTTTTTGGTTTTTCGAAGTAGGGTCTCGCTCTAGTCCAGGCTGACTTGGAATTCACCTTGTAGTCTCAGGGTGGCCTTGAACTCATGGCAATCCTCCTACCTCTGCCTCCCAAGTGCTGGGATCAAAGGCATGTGCCACCACGCCTGGCCACACTGGCTTTTTCTACATGGATTTTGGGGATTGAACTCAGGTGTTCATGCTTTCAAGGAAAATACTTTACTAACTGAGCTATCTCCCCAGCCAAGGAGTTTTTGCTTTATGGATTTTTGAATTCAGGAGAGAAGGTTTGAAACCCAGGCATTCAGAGGGTCTGGGTTTTCAGCTGCACTGCAAGGACCCTTGGCACTCGGCAGCATCCTCACTTTCACTGTCCACTGGAAACCTTCCAGTCAGATCTCTGGCATCCAGGTCACTGGCTTTTCTCGACGATCTTGTACCACCTACATGCTGTGGACCAGAGGAGATAGCCTGTGCCACCTGGAAAGTTGATCATCTCAAGAGGCTTTCTTGACCTGGGATGTAGCTCATGCCTGCATGAAACCCTGCGTGTGGTGGCATACAGCCTACATCCCAGCACTTGGGAGGTAGAGGCAGGATTGGGAGTTCAAGGGCACCCTCAGCAATACAGACAATTCCAGACCAGCCTGGGATACCTGAGACCCTGTTTAAAAAAAAAAAACCCAGGGCTGGAGAGATGGCTCAGCGGTTAAGGCACTCTCCTCCAGTGCCTAAGGCCCCCGGTTCAATTCCCCAGGACCCACATAAGCCAGACCCACAAGGTGGTGGCCCTGGAGCGCTCTCTCTTTCTCTCTCTCTCTCTCTCTCTCTCTCTCTCTCTCTCTGTATCTCACTGCTTGAAAAATGAATAAATAAAATATTAAAAAAAAACCCAAAAGAAGGAAGGCATGCAGGCAGTCAGGCTGATCATGGAAATCTAGGCCAGGATTGCCATCCGATACACTCCCACTTAGCACAATTGTAAGAGTTGAACATCTGAAAACTTGGGATCCTTTTCTGAATTCCTGCCCCATTCATTCTGTTGTTCTCACCCTTTGCAGGAGTGCAACCCGATTCCCAATTTCTGCTCATATCTTATCGAAACCAAAATTGGTGTGTGCTCGTATTTGGTGCTGTTTGGATCTTAAAAAAAAATTTTTGGTTGGGGGTGGTGGCACACGCCTTTAGTCCCAGCACTTGGGAGGCAGAGGTAGGAGGATTGCTGTGAATTTGAGGCCAGCTTGAGAATACATAGTGAATTACAGGTCAGCCTAAGCTATAGTGAGACCCTACCTTGAAAAAACAAAAAAAAAAAAATTTATTTACTTGCAAGCAAGGAGAGAGAAGTGGGAGAGAATGGGTACCTCTAGCCACTGTAAGCAAACTCCAGATGCTTGCACTACTTTGTGCATCTGGCTTTATGTGTGTACTGGAGACTCAAACCTGGGTCGTTAGGCTTTGCAGACAAGTGCCTTAACCGCTGAGCCATCTCTTCAGCCCTGCTTTGGAAAACTGTAGAATATACATTAAAACCAAGAATGTAAAATGAAGCAGCTGATCACACCCTGCTTATTTATTTATTTATTAAAAAATATTTTATTTATTCATTTTCAAGGAGGGAGGGAGGGAGGGAGGGAGAGAGAGAGAGAGAGAGAGAGAGAGAGAGAGAGAGAGAGAGAGAGAGAGTGCACCAGGGCCACTGCCTTGTAGTTCTGGCTTATGTGGGTCCTGGGGAATTGAACCCAGGGCCTTAGGCACTGGCAGCAAGTGCCTTAACCGCTGAGCCATCTCCCCAGCCCCTGTTTATTTATTTTAATAGAGCATCTGTGCATTAATACTGGAAGCCAGTTGGCTAATTTACTTGAGCTCACCTTAGGGAGACATCCAGATTCTAGTTAATCTTGGGCCTCTTTCCACCACGTCTTTGTAGTGTCACCTGCAGGAAAGCTTGCTTGTCTCTGCACTGATCTTGAGCATAAAGGATCTCAGAACCACGTAGAAAGCACGTGGTGATGAGCGGTAGCAGGAGAGCTACTGGTTGAGTCCTGGGCACACCAGGCAGGTCCTGGCTGGTTCTTAGAGCCTCAGCCCAGGTGATGGTGGTGCTCCTCCACATGCTTATCCATGTCCTTCTGTTCTAGGCTCTCCCATGGCGCCGGCCAGCGTGGGCAACTGCAGCCCTGAAGCAGCATGGCCCAAAGCGGAGCCTCTGGAGATGGAAGTGCCCCAGGCCCCGGGGATTCAGCCCTTCTACAGCTCTCCAGAGCTGTGGATCAGCTCGCTCCCAAGTAAGTTGTGCAAGGGATCGAACCCAGGGCTTCTTCATGCTAGGCAAGCCCTGTAGCACTGAGCCACCTCTCCAGCCTCAATTTCTTTGCTATGTGTACAGTGGCTTCCTGCTCTCTGTCTGTGGACGGGCCATCAAAGGGAGGAGTCACCAGGGTGGTAAGGAAGCTTTGGCTCATGCCACTTTGCCGGCAGAGTCTCGCTCTGGGCTTCTCACCATCAGTCTGGCCAGGGTTTCCAGCACAAGGCCTGCTGTGTGTGAAGCCAGGGATTGCTTTCTTTTTTTCAAGGTAGCCCAGGCTGGCCTGAAACTTACTCTTCAGTCCCAGGTTGGCCTCAGACTCACAGCAGTCCTCCTTCCCCTGCCTCCTGAGGGCTGGGATTAGTTAGAGGCGTGAGCCACCAAGTCCCCTAGGGCTGGGATTAGAGGCATGTACCGCCATGCCCTGCTTTGCCTCTTTATTCTGAGGGGCTTGGTACAGATTTTTAAAAAAAATATTTTATTTATTCATTTTCAAGCAGAGAGAGAGAGAGAGAGAGAGAGAGAGAGAGAGAGAGCGAGCGAGCGCGAGAGCGCGCACCAGGGCCACCACCTTGTGGGTCTGGCTTATGTGGGTCCTGGGGAATTGAACCCAGGGCCTTGGGCACTGGAGGCAAGTGCCTTAACCACTGAGTCATCTCTCCAGCCCTTGGTACAGATTTTTTAAAAATTTAATTTAATTTATTTATTTGCAAGAGAGGAAGAATGGGGGAAGAGAAAATGGGCACACCAGAGCCTCTTACCACTGCAAACAAACTTCAGATGCATGTGCCACCGTGTGCGTCTGGGTGCTGGGGATTCAAACTCAAGCCAGCAGGCTTGCCTTTAACTGGGAGCCACCTCCCCAGCCCCTCCAGATCTTTCTTAATGAAGAGTCGGTGTCATTGCCCTGTTCCTTTCCACATTGTGGGGACGTGAGTGCTGATCTGTCCAAGAGGCTTGGTGAGACCTGGTGGTGCGATGGAGGCTTGCTGAGTGAACATTTGCTTTTCAGTGCACTGCCACAGGGCCACAGTGTGCTCACATGTGCGGTTTTCCGAAAGGTGACACCATGTGTCCTGTTCCTTTACTTTCAAAATGAGGCACAACCAGACACTTCAGTATCTGGCTCCTTCTAATGCCTGTTCTAGGAAGAACTGGTCAGTGTGCCCTGAGTATCAGGCCCAGCACTGGTTGGAAGACTCCGAGGTTGTGGTGTTGAGTGAAGGCTGCCGAGAAAGGCCTGAAGGGTTTTCTGTGAACATCAGGGACATGGTGACGTCTCCCTGTATTTCAGGAAGGACGTCTATGGCAGTGGCCTTCCTGAGAGCTGGGTGAAAGATAGCTTGCCTCTGATGGACTTGCAGGGGTCTTAGGGATGCCAGGCAGAGCAGTGGAACAGGACTCACGGTCATCTCTCACCTTGTAGTGACTGACCTGGACATCAAGTTTCAGTACCGTGGGAAGGAGTGTGGGCAGACTATGACCGTGAGCAATCCCCAGGGCTGCCGGCTCTTCTACGGGGACCTGGGGCCCATGCCTGACCAGGAGGAGCTCTTTGGGCCTGTCAGCCTGGAGCAGGTCAAGTTTCCAGGGCCAGAGCACATCACCAACGAGAAGCAGAAGCTCTTCACCAGCAAGCTGCTGGATGTCATGGACAGAGGACTGATCCTGGAGGTCAGCGGCCACGCCATTTACGCCATCAGGCTGTGTCAGTGCAAGGTGTACTGGTCAGGGCCCTGTGCCCCATCGCTTGCCGCTCCCAACCTCATCGAGAGACAGAAGAAAGTCAAGCTGTTTTGTCTAGAAACATTCTTAAGTGGTGAGTCTTTTCTGAAGGTTGATGGTGAGACTTACACGTGAAAGTGACAGGCAGTGACAAGGGCCTTCCACCCCAAGGCTATCCCCTCAGAGGCGGATTTGAGGTCAGCTGTGGCTCCTTTAGTGGGGGGAGGGGGGAAGGAGGAGGTGGTCTCTCAATTTCCCCTCCTCAGGTGTGGTCAGCTTACCTGTAACTTTGGGTGATGACTCTGCTTATCATATCCAGCAAATCTTTTCTTTGGGGAAAACAGACAGGTCTTTTAAGGTGTGAATTTAACAATGCAGCTTGAACCCCAAGTCTAGAACGCCCTGGGTGGGTGTTGTGTGTTACTGCTGTCCCGTATGGTAGCCGCTGGCCACAGGTGTCTATTGAGCATGTGAATGTGACTAATGTGGCCAAGGAGCTGTTTCATTTAATTAATAAGAATTCAAAACAGTCACATGTGACTAGTGAGTACTGTGTGGGGCAGCACGGAAGATGGGACACTGAATGGATAGGGAATGATCCAGGTTTTCTCTCCTCCACCTTCTGCAGATCTCATCGCCCACCAGAAAGGGCAGATAGAGAAGCAGCCACCATTTGAGATCTACTTATGCTTTGGGGAGGAATGGCCAGATGGGAAACCCCTGGAAAGAAAACTCATCTTGGTTCAGGTGAGTGGATGCAGGTGTGTCAACAGCTCCTCCTTTTGCCAGTGCTTCAGCTGCTCTGGGACAAGTCCTGACCGAGCATCCTTCAGCTTGCTTTAACCCCATCGGATGGGGCAGCAGACTCGTGCTTTCTAAGTAGGACTGTGCTGGCAAATGCCAGGTTCTTTCTTGAAGCAAACTCTCGTGTGGCCCAGACTGGCCTGGAAACCCGAGTATGACCCTGAACTTTTTTTTAAAATATATTTTATTTATTTATGAGAGGGGGATAGAGGAGAGAGAGAGAGAGAGAGAGAGAGAGAGAGAGAGAGAATGGGTGCGCACCAGGGCCTCCAGCCACTGCAAATGAACTCCAGACACATGCGCCCTCTTTTTTTTTTTTGGTTTTTTGAGGTAGGGTCTCACTCTAGCCCAGGCTGACCTGGAATTCACTATGTAGTCTTAGGGTGGCCTTGAACTCACAGTGATCCTCCTACCTCTGCCTCCCGAGTGCTAGGATTAAAGGCGTGCGCCACCACGCCCGGCTTCATGCGCCCTCTTGTGCATCTGGCTTTACATGGGCACTGGAGAATCAAACTCTGGTCCTTCTGCATTGCAGGCAAGCGCCTTAACTGCTAAGTCATCTCTTCAGCCCTGACCTTGAACTTCTAATTCTCCTGCCTCCACCTTCCCAGGTTGGGGGATTTTAAGTTTGCTTCAGAGTTGCACAATGAGGGAGGTAGTAGAAAGTTTTACTAAGTGAGCAATCGTTTATTTAGGCGTCGAGGATGATGCCGCAGCTAGATTCTCCATCCTGAACGAACCAACTTCTAGTGTGAACCTTGCTGAGGTGACAGCCGAGGTGAAGCTGTTCGCTGTATCTAGACGTTAGCGTGGGAAGGGGCCCTCCCTTCTGCCATGGGAAGATACCTGCTTCTCAGTGGCTCTCTGGTGCTGTGTCTGCACAGGTCATTCCGGTGGTGGCTCGCATGATCTATGAGATGTTTTCTGGTGATTTCACACGCTCCTTTGATAGTGGAAGTGTCCGCCTGCAGATCTCAACTCCCGACATCAAAGACAACATCGTCACTCAGCTCAAGCAGCTGTACCGCATCCTGCAGACCCAGGAGGGCTGGCAGTCCATGCAGCCCACCCCCAGCATGCAGCTGCCCCCAGCCCTGCCCGCCCAGTGAGCATGGCTGCTGTTCTCTTTGTACATAGTGGTATTTTTTATTACTCAGATTTAACCAGCCTTTAAGTCTGTCTTTGCCCTAACATACTCTCCAAGTATGCCTAGCTTTTAAAGTTGATATAATTTATGGAGAACTCATCCTTCAGAGTTTCCTTTTCCTGTTAAACCTTCCATACTAGTATAGTAGAGGAAAGAGATGGTTTGGCAGTTTGGACCCATGGGTTCTAGCTACTGCGGTTTCCGGTGTGACCTTGAGCTCGTGTCAGATGTATCACTTGTAAATAAATCAGTTTGGGATGGTGTGAGAAATGGCACTGAGCTTAAAACTCTAACTTGAGCACTGTATTTGTACAAGACAGAATGGCCTGGCTCAGAACCTTCTGTATTGTTCTTACACCGGTCTTCTTGCTTTTTCATCAAGAGTTCCCACAAGCACCGATTCGGCCAGGATTGAGCTCTGACCTGTTCTGCTGGTCTCGTAAGCTGGCCTGCTCATGGGGAGAGGGAGAGGAGCTGACTGGTTGCTTAGGAACCAAAGCTGATAATCTAAATAGAAATGGTGTCAAAGTCTGAAAGTCAGCCAGGCCCATTGAGTAACAGCTCATAAATCAGGAGTCTAAAGGGAAGCCTGTCAAAGAATGGCTGCTGGGTGTTGACCTTGTCACCACTCAGATACTGTGCGTGTGTGCGTGTGCCTGTGTGTGTGATTTTGTTGAGGAGGTGAGGTGAGGAGTTTGGTCTTCATCTGGCAGCTCAAAGTTAAAAATAACCCATTACGTCAAAAGTGGGAGGGCAGCTGTTGCCTGTGGGCTGGTTCTCTCCCTTTACTAAGTGCTGATAGCCAGGCTGTCCATCCAGATGGGAGGCTAGGTAACAGGGTGTGGGAGGCAGAGGTAGGAGGATCCCTGTGAGTTCCTGGAGAAAACAAACAAAAAATGTTGATAGTATTGTGAAGTGCTTAGGACTGAGCTTTCAGTGAGTGACTGTAAGAAAGTCTACGAGTTGCCCGGCGCATAGATGAAAGGTTTTATGTCGTCTCCCCTCACTTTGAATCTTTCCAAGAACCTCTGGTTGTGATGGGTGTCAGGTGTCCTTTCTCGGCCTCAGTCTGCTGTCTCCTTTGGTAACGACAACACTCACTTTCAGGCTGTCTTCCCCCTTCCTTCACCCAACTTAAGACTCAGAAGGGAGTAGGGTATCACCAGCTCTGTCTCCCTCACTGCACAGCCAACCATGACTTAAAAGGATTCCACCTTAGTGAGCTGGGAAGGCAGGTGCTGGAAATAACCATGTCTTCTGTAAAGAGCTCCGCATGTGTCTCTCTTGGGAGTCGCTGCCAGTCCTTGTGACAGTGTCTGACACAGTATGTTCTCAAATACTAGCTGCTGTAATAAATGAACTAAATGTGTCCTCCATTTGGGGGATTTGTTGCTAACTACCATGGGGAGTAAAATAAATACAGAAAGGAAAAACTCTGTCGTTTTCTAGTCTTCAGTTCTCTTTGAGCTCAGGTGGGCTGGGAGCCCCTGCACACTGGTCCTCTCCTGCTGGTTCTATCTTTAGCAGTCTGAAGATCACCACCACCGTACAGCCACCAGTGAAACCTCCACTGGACCATTTCTTCATATACTGGAGTTTTCTCAAACTTTCCCTTCCTGTGATTGTTCAAACCGTTGAGAGTTCGAAAGACTTTTTTTTTTTTTGAGGTAGGGTCTCATTCTAGCGGAGGCTGACATGGAACTAACTCTATAATCGCAGGCTGGTATCGAACTCATGGTGATGGTACCTCCGGAGTGTGTTGGGATTCAAGGTTTGTGCTCCCACACCCGGATTTAATAACTTTTCCCCCACCCCCCTGAGGTTGGGTCTCTCTCTAGCCCAGGCTGACCTTGAATTTACTATGTGAATTCTGCATCCCAAGTGCTGGGATTAAAGGAATGGGCCACCAGCCCGGCTTAGTAAATAATTTAATAACAAATATCTCTTTTCCTTCCTAATGATCTGGTTGAAATGCCTCCGTGTAATGCACAAAGGCCAGGCGTGGTGGCCCCAGGGCAAGACCAGCTCCCCAGAACCCGAGGGCAGGTCAGAGCTACCCCGCAGGACCCGCTTCACATACAGAGAACTGGACAGCCCAGAGCCCCGGGAGCCTGCGCACATGCCCCCCCCCCAGACAGACAGGCACAGACGGAGAGACAGACAGACAGACACACAGATATAGACACAGACAGACACAGATGGACATAGACAAGCAGAGACGGAGAGATGGATGGACGGACAGACAGACAGACATAGACACAGACAGACACAGATGGACATAGACACAGACAGGCACAGACGGAGAGACGGACGGACAGACATAGACACAGACACACAGATGGACATAGACACAGACAGGCACAGACGGAGAGACGGACGGACAGACAGACACAGATGGACATAGACAGACATAGACGGACGGACAGACAGACAGACAGACACACAGCAATCTTCCCTTCTTGGAACTCAGCCTATGAAATTGGGGCTTGGGGACGTGGTCCCGCCAATCCCCGCGCGGCTCTCCGCCCCGGGCTGGTGGCTGGCGCCCTGCCGCGGAGCCCAGGACTCACTTCCGGCCCTTAGGTCGCAAGGCCGGAAGAGGCGGGCCGTAGACACCTGCGCTTCCGGCTCGTCGGAGGCCCTGCCCGTGGCTCTGCGCGCGCGCGGAGTGGCGTCTCGGGAGAGGCGCGCCTGCGCGGCGGGCTGTCTTCCGACCCGGCAGGTGGAGAGAGGCGCCTGGGCCAGGCAGGGGACCGGAAGGAGTCCCGGGGTTCCCGGTCCGGCGGCGGAAGTGGAGCGGCGAGGACGGTCCCCGGGCTGGGCCGCGGTGCGTGCCGGCCGGCAGGTGAGCCCCGCCCCGCGCTCCGAAACCCACCTGTTTCCTTCCTTCTCACGCTGTGCAGCAGCGGGCCGTGCGCGTGGGCGCCTGACCCCGCGTGGGCGCTGGGGACACGAACCCGGGACGGCCGCGCTGCAAGCAGTCGCCCGGGCCCCCAGCCCACTCACTCCGCGCGTAGCCCGGGGCCTGGTTCCAGGACGACCCGGCGACGGCCGCAGGTGAGCTTGAAGGGTTGACGTCTCGGACGGACATGCCGGTGGGACTCAGGGAGACTCGGCCAGCCTGGGGGCGCTGGCACGTGGGGGGCCCACGCGTGCTGAGCTCATACTCCCTCTGCCGCTGGGTTTTAGGTTTCCACGTGTCAGAAACAGACCCACCGGGAGGAGCGGCGGCCGCGGCCCCAGATCCCATGTCCGCAGCGAGCTCTGCGCTGGTGGCCGCTGCTCGGCGCACCCTGAGCCTGGGACCGAGAAGGGCGCTCCGCGCAGCCGCCTGCCTTCACCTCGCGGGCGAGGTGCTGGCCGTGGCCCGGGGGCTGAAGCCGGCCCTGCTCTACGATCTCGGCCGCTCCGGAGCGCAGGCCCTGCGGCTGTACCTGGAGGAGCTGCGGGCGCTGGGCTTCCCCACGCCGCCCCTCCACGTCCTGGAGGTCGGAGACCACAGCCTGGTCGTCAGGCCTGAGCATGTGTGTCAGCGTCTGGAGCAGGTGCTGCTGGGCACCGTGGCCTTGGTGGACGTCTCCAGCGCCCGGCCCCTTCCTTCTGTCTGTCCCTCGGATCAGCTTCAGGACCTGAAGCCCCTCATCGCGGAGATCCTCGCCCATTTTCGGGGGCTGCAGAGGGGCCTGTCGCTCGGAGTCTCCTGCAGCAAGCTGCACTCCCCAGGCTGGAATCTCTGTACTGTGTTTGGGCTCCTCCTAGGCTACCCCGTTTCGTACACCTTTCACCGGGACCAGGAAGATGACAACTGCTTAGCCTTCAGTCCACTGAGGGTGTTCACGGCGCGGATCTCCTGGCCGCTGGATCAAGCCCCGATCCTGCTGTACTCCTTCAGTGTCCCAGAGAGCTTGTTCCCGGGGCTGAGGGACGTTATAAATGCCTGGGAGAAGGACCTCAGAATCCGATTTAAGAGTCAGAGTGACTTTGCTGACCTCACCATCTCCTCCGAGATCGTCACACTGCCTGCTGTAGCTCTCTGAGGAACTCCGCTGGTGGTGCAGGGATTCAGTTCTTGTTCCTCTCTGGGGGGAGGATGTCAAGGGTCATCATTCCAAGTGTCTTGGCGAGAGCGCTGTGAGCGCGTGTGACTGGGGCCAGGTGGTGGCGGTGATGACCCTAGTACTAGAAAGGCCTACTTGCCTGGGGCGGAGACAGAAGGAAATGAACTGGGAACCAGTTGTGGAAGATAACAATATACTTTTGTGTGGCCTCTGCCCTGAGTGTCTTGTAGGAAAGGAGAAAGAGGACTGAGCTTTTGAAAAAAAAATTATTAGCCTCTGTGCGAATGTGTGTGCATGCCAGGGTCTCTTGCTGCTGCTGCTGCAAACAAATGCCCATCTGGCTTTACGTGGGTGGTAGGGGATTTGAACCCTAGACCAGCAGGCTCTGCAAGCAAGCACCTTTAACTGATGAACCATCTCCCCAGTCCTAGGCCTGGGAAGAGTAGACCAGGATGCTTACATGTTGTACTTGTGACATGCTTTTGTAGTAATAAGCAGAGTTCTAAGGAGCAGTCTGGGGAATTAAAATTTATTTATAGTAGGGTTAAAAAATAATATAATCAGGGATTTAATTCAGTTGTAGGCAAAATGCCTGCAACCCAAACCTGAGCGACCTGCTTCTGAATTTTACCCAGGCAGATGTCAAAAGTTCTTCAGACTATTAGGTTGTCTTTGTTGGCCAGGAACACTGCCAGAGCTGTGGCCATCACCACAACCAGTGCCGGAAGCCATCGGCCACACTGCCGCTGTGGAGAGAGGTGGAGACAGGAGAAAACACTGACGACACAGTCCCTGTCTCCTAGTGGAAAGCCTCACCTGGGGGCAGGGAAGTTCTTTTGCCTCAGTGCCTCTCACTTTCTGTCGCCTCCCTTGGGATACTAGTGGCTTCTGCTCTAGGGACCATATCCCTATCTAGGGGACAGACATTCAAGTGCTCATATGAATACTCAGCAGAGCAGTACTCTTCAGGTGCCTCCCTCCCTCTGTCCTTGTCATTCTGTTCACTGTAGACTAGAAGAATGTCCTTTCATACTTGAGCGGATACAGGTCAGGTCTCCAATGCTTGGGACTAGGAGCCTTTCAAATTGTGGAGTTCGTCACTTTCTGATTGAGCTGACCTAATTAAAAAATCCTAAATCTGAAGTGTCCCAAATCAGCATCCTGCCAGTCCTCCCTGCGTTCTGGATCCTGAACATTGTGGATTTCAGATCAGGGTGGCTTAGGAATGCTGTGAACATTTGGCTTGGTGCACGAAAAAGTTTCTTTGTTTTGTCCTGTCTTTGTCTGGTTTTGGTGTCAGGGTTACACTGGCTTTGTAAAAGGAGTTTGGTAGAAAAAGTTTCATTGTTGCTGTGTTGTCAGCATACTGGAAGCCAAAGCAGGACGGGATGACAGTGTTGGTGTGGGCTGATAAATTTTACAGCAAGACTTCGCTTAGAAAGGAGCCGTCGTCCCTCATCATCGAGGGCCCTCTTACTCTGGGAGGTGGCCGCTGGCTGTGCTTCAGCTCTTCTCGGCAGCACTGTAGCTTACGCAGGCAGGAGAGGTACTCATCACTGAGGTCGTCTAACTCTGAAAGCAGCTCTTTGCACTGGGGGAAGATGAACAAAGCTGTCACCACCAACTCTTAACTAGGACCAGACCCAGGAAGGGGAGACAGTCCTTCCCTTGTTTGGAGTGACCCGTTGCCCCCAGTCTTTCTCGAAGTTATCAGTTTGCCTTCCGCGTCACATATATCTGTCTTTAGGTGACCGTGTGTGTGCCAGCGCTTGGTAAGTGAAGATGAGCACAAAAGACCTGGCAGTATTTGGAGGAAATGTCTGCTCCCTGGAAGCTAGTTGCTTTTGAACACTTTCAGAGGCATTTATGTTTGGAAGTTTGCACCTAAGAAAGTATTTGCTACTTGAAAGACAGTGCGTGAAGCCTTGTGATACTTAATATTTGACATAACTTGAGAGGTTCATGTGTTTGTCAGATATATTTGTGTTTAGATCTGCCATCCAAACGGAAACTAATGTAACCTGGAGCAGGAGTTGATGAGAATTAGGGAGAGAAAAGATTGATAAATTGACCCAAAAGCAAAGGCGTGCTAGCTGCAGTTTAAGCCTTGACGTTCCTGCTCTCTGGCTGCCTCCCAGCGTGTTCCCCGCCCTGGTGACCAGCCCCTCACCTCCTTTTCCTTGGTCTGGAGCTGTGACGTTTTCTCGTGCAGCTGGTCTCTGAGCTCCCAGTCTGGCTCCTTTCCTGTACCGTCAGGCTCCACTTCATTGGGAGAGAGCTTTGGGTCCCACACAGGCAGAGCCTGATCTAAAAGAGATTCAGTGATAAGGAAGCCCACGTCTCTGGGGAGGGATCTGCTGTGAATGAGGGCTAGGAGTGGGTAGAGGGGCAGGCTTGCACTTGGGTCCTAATGGCATGGAACTTTCTGGCTCAAAGAACTCTCACTGGTGTCCTGCTGCCTGGACACATAGCTGGAGTTTGAACTTTCTGAGGACAAGGTTGGCATCTAATTTTCCTTTGAACCCCTAGTCTTAATACCTTCAGTGACTACATATTAATTGAAGTTCTTTGGTTGCATGTCCTAGTTTGTCAAGTTTGCTGCATGTTTCTGCATAACTTTCCTTTATATCCTTATTTCAAAGCAGGGTGCTGTGAGCATAAAAGCTCCCATAGCTTCAAGTGTTTGTAAGCTTCATACTCAGCGCCCAGCTGGTGGAGCCTTTGGGAGGGGAGCCTTGCTGGAGGAGGTGTGTCACTGGGAGTGGGCCTTAAGGTTTATCAGTCCAGCCTAAGGGGGGAGTGTTTATAGTGACCTTCCTCTCCTTCCTCTCTTCTCTTGAGGAGATGTGATGCCCAGCTGCCCCTACCAAGCTTTCTCCACCATGATGGAACCTCATGGTTCCCCACAAAACTGTAAGCTAGAGAGCCAGGTATGGTGGCGCACGCCTTTAATCCCAGCCCTCGGGAGGCAGAGGTAGGAGGATTGCCAGGAGTTTGAGGTCAGCCTGGTACTACATAGTGAATTCCAGGTCAGCCTGGGCTAGAGACTCTAAAGATGAATTTCAGTACCTTGTATTCGTCTTCTGGAGAAGACAGCGCTGTACTAGGAATCACGTTCAGACTACTGTTTCAGTTCTCCTTAATGTGTATGACCAGAGACCTTTATTTTCTTATATACACAATGTGGGCGTAACAGTGTCTATCTTTCTTATTTTATTGTGATTATGAGGAGACAAAAGAAGCTTGTGTTGTGGCTCACTGTGGAGCTACCACCCTCCCAGTGCCTGATAAGTTTCTAGGAGGGCTTGGGTGGCAAGACAGACAGCTTGTGGGTGCTTTGGGTCTGCAGCTGGGATGTTGGTGTGATTGGCCAGTCAAGTATGTAAAAACTGACATGAAACCCTGAGTTCAAACCAATTTATTGAGATGCTCAACATAGACATGTTTTCTTTTCACGGTTCATATACCTCAGAACAGAAGCTGACTAAAGTATCCTCAGGCAACATCACGTCTCTCCTGTCCCCACGTCCCTGACTTGTAGTCCTGTAGTCCATAGAGAAATAGCAGGGTCAGGGTTTGTGGTAGGAAATTTGCTGACCTTTCAGGAGTTCCTTCTGCTCTTGAAGCTTTGAGGACCGACTCTGCAGCAGATCTGTTGGGAGATACAGGACCTTTTCTGAGCTAGCCGATGCCCTGCCCAGAGCCCTTGCCCAGGGACCTTGGGAGACGCAGGACTTCACCCGAGCTAGCAGATGCCCTACCCAGAGCCTTTGCCCGGAGACCTTGGTGATCAAAGATGAGTTCTCAGTTGTTAGATTTAATTTTGTCCCTCAAAATTTTTGTGTTGAGTGCTAGAGAGATGGCTCAGCAAAACCTAAGGACTTGGGTTCATTTCCCCAGTATCCACGAAAAGCTAGACACACAAAGTGGTGAGTGGGTCTGAAATCTGTTTGCAGTGGTTAGAGGCCCTGGCACACCTATTCTCATCCTCTCTCTCTCTCTGCCAGTGGGTGTCATCGACACAGAAAAGTGGAAAGGAGACAAAGAGCAGATGCTAACATATCACTCATGGAAAAGGAAGAAAACAAACAAAACTCCTATATAACCTGCTGAGAACTATGCAGATTATGCCAAGGACGTAACCTGTGCTAGTATGAGTCGCTGGAAGGGAAACTCACCCTGCATTTGCTGTACTCTGTCCACCAGGGCAAGTCTCTCCTCCTCTGACCTCTTCAGTTGATCTGAAAATGAAATGGTGAAAACATGAAATGAGAAATAAACGCTGCTTTGAGGAGGGAGACCAGCACTGGGCCCTCATCAGCTGCGAGGGGTGCATAGGGTGAATTCAGGGTGCCACAGGCTGTGAGTGGGAAGCCTTCATTCTGCCTGTCTTACACTGACCTTTCCCTTTCACAATAGGAATGTGGCCCTGACTTGTGACTAATTTGAGGGCCACTGTGGTTTGACCCAAAGGGATGGGCTAGAGGAGAACTCTCCAGAACTGCACAGCTCATTTTCCTCTTGGACGTTTAAAACAGCCCCGCCTTTGCCCTCAAGGCAGAATGACAAATCCTGCCTCCACCCAGCCTCCTCCTGTGAGCTCACTCAGCCACCGGGTTCCCACGCTCCCCAGGCCTCCTAGGAGTGAGTACCTTGGAGATCCTGGGTGTGCAGGATGCTCTGGCTTCTGTCGCCTTGCAGGCATCCCAGCTTGGCCTGCAGCTCTTGGTGGTCCCGCTCCAGGAGCCTCAGGGCCTGGCTGAGCTGTGTGTCTCTGCTGTGGGCTCCCTGGAAGGAAGGGGTGGCCCGCAGAAGCAGGTCAGTGCTGGCAAGGTAGGGAACAGGTCCCATGGGCGCTACAGGGTTTTGTAGGTAGGAGTGACAGGGAAGTGGAATAATGTGATTTTTTTTTTTATTCCTTCTGCTCTTGCCCTCACATTTCTCTGATATGCCCAAGGGAGGGCACACCAGTGAGTTCACGCTTTTAAAGTCGTCTCACTTGCTCTGTTCTGAAACCCGATTCAGGAAGGCTGTAAAGAGGCACTTTGGGGTAGATCCTCAAAGTGCCAACTGAGTGGTGGTATGTGGGAAGCAATAACTAGTCTGCTTGGAGTGTTTGAATACACACTGCCAGCACTCTGAATGCGCCCTTATTTTACAGATACCGAGAGGAGCCTCTAGAGGTTACTTAGCCTTTCCAGGGCAACAGGGTAAAGATGTTGAGAATGTCAAAGGTCTACTGTGATTTGTCAAAACAAGAACATGCTGACAGGCTGTGTTAGTTCCTGTACCTAACTAAATTAGTGACGCCTGTTCTGTGCAAAATAGTTGTGCACTGGGCCGGCAACCATCTGTGGGCAGATGGGTCCCAGCCCCGTGCTGAAGGGCACTTGGTTCATTGGTGTGAGCAGTGCAGGCCTCAATGCTCCATGCAGAACTCTTTCACAGGTAAAAGTGAAACTGAGGTGTGCCTGGAAGCTTCCTGCTCACTTCTCCAGCCTTCAGGGCCCAGCCCAGAAACCCCGCCCCTGCCTTCCCCCTCCCCACGTCTGCAGGTACCTGCAGCTTGGATTGCAGCACGTGCAGCTGGCTCTCCAGCTCTCTGTTCTGGGTCCCTAGGGTCCTCCAGTCCTCCTTCAGAGCCTCGTACTGGCTCCTCCACGCTTCGCACTTCTGCTCTGCCAGAGCCAGGGAGCGCTGAGGGTGATGGAGAGAAGGTTCCAGCGGAAGCTCAGGGAGGGTTTGTTTACATTAAAACAGAAAGTTTGGAGTTTGGCCCCGGCCAGCGCCTTCCCAGTCCCACCTGCACGCTGTGCAGCTGCTGCTGGGCGCTCATCTTCTCTTCCAGCAGCTTCTGCAGCGATGCCTTGGCCTTTTGCTCGAAGCTGTTCCTCTGCTCTTCCATCTCCAGCAGGGCCTTCTTCACTCCCCAAGGGGAGTAGGTCTGTAAGTTTGATGCCATTCAACAAATTGAATTTCTGCCTGCCAATCAGCTGGGATACAGACATGAAAAGGTGGAGAGGCCAGGAAGTAATCTGTGGGCCTTTTCCTCCCAGCCAGCCCCTCTGCCAGGCCCTGTGAGGGGTGACTGCTAGGCATGGTGCCCCAGGCCTTCCAGAGAACTTGGCTTGTATAAACTGTCCCTTCCTCCTGGTCTTCCCAGCTCAGTCATAGGCCCAACCCCAACCCACCCCTCCAGTCTCCTAAACTAGGGAGTCATCTTTTCCTTCCCTATCTCAGTAATCAGTTGATCACTGAGCCTGGTCAACTTCCTGAACAACTCATACCTGTCTCCTGGCTCGGCCAGACCCTGCTTAGCTTCCCAGATCAGACATGGCGTGTGCATAGTGATGTGACCAGAGGCACCTGTCTGTCCCTGCTGCTGCTTCCTTCATTCCTAGGAATGACACTGCTACACGGGTGAGTGCAACACCTCATCTTCAAGGTTTGCTTCCTTCTAGAACCTTCTGAGGGCTCCTGAAACCCAAATCTGGTATCCCACTTCCTGTGAAGGTTTCTTGTATCCTGAAGATCTGGCCCAAACTCCTTGACATGATTTACAAGCCAGACTTTCCTCCCATGGTGCCGGTGCCTAAGCAGGCTGCTTGCAGACCCTCCCAAGCACCGTGCTTTTCGGCCCCTGCCATTGCCAAGCTAGCTTCTGCCCAAATCCTGCTCTGCCACCTTCTCACCTGGTTAGCCTCTGCACCTGCTCAAGATGCAGCCACACATCAGTGTGGAGACCTTTGCAGACTGTCCGTCCCTCAGCTCCTGACGGGCCAGGTGGCTTTGCTCAGTTTTGTTTTTTTTTTAAAAAATATTTTATTTATTCATTTTCAAGCAGAGAGAGAGAGAGAGAGAGCACACATCAGGGCCACCACCTTGTGGGTCTGGCTTATGTGGGTCCTGGGGAATTGAACCCGGGGCCTTAGGCACTGGAGGCAAGTGCCTTAACCGCTGAGCCATCTCTCCAGCCCTCAGATTTTGTGTGTGTGTGTGTGTGTGTGTGTGTGTGTGTGTGTGTGTAGGCCAGAGAGGTCAATCAGTGTTGGGTGTCATCTTAATCACTGAGCACCTTTGAGATAGGGTCTCTCACTGAACCCAGGGCTCACTGATTCAGTTTGATTAGGTGGCCAGGAAGTCCCAGGGATCCTCTCGGTGGGCACCACCACGCCTGGCATTTCAAACCAGGTCCTTGTGCCTGCACAGCCAGCATTTTACTCGCTGGGCCATCTCCTCAGCCTCGTGTTCAATGTGTGATACGTCTCATGCTTTTAGAATTTTTATTAAAATCCAGCTGCTTGCATTCCTCCTTTATTATGACTCATCTCTTTCCCCTCCTGGATTGAAAATGCCTTCACAACAGGGACATGAAAAACCCCTAGGGAACTTGATTGATAATATTAATTTATGGTATTAATTAAGGATCAAACTCTTGGCCTTTTGCATGATAGGCAGGTGCTATACCACTGAGCCACATCCTTGGCCATCAGTGTTAAAATTAATGTGTTTGCATTTTAAGTTCCTTACAGCTTCCAGATCAAGAAAAAGATCCAGAAATACAGAAATGAGATTTGTAAACCCACTGGGGGTCTTGCCGGCCCATGCCTTTCATCTTCTTAACCTGTGGTTTGGGGGTTAGTTACAGATTACCCATTGGGGTAAGTTCAGATAAGAGCTATGGATCAATATGAATAGTTTTAATTTAGCTTTGTAATTGTCTGAAATCTTACATCTCTGTGAGTGGGTCCCATGCATGGTTTTGGAAATATTTTTTTTGAAGTAGAGTCTTACTCTAGCCCAGGCTGACCTGAAATTCACTATGTAGTCTCAAGGTGATCTTGAACTCATGGTGATCCTCCTACCTCTGCCTCCCAAATATTCTTTATTTTTTAAAAAAATATTTTTATTTATTTATTTGCAAGCAGAGAGAGAAGAGAGACAGACAGAATGGAAGCACCAGGGACCCCAGCCACTGCAAATGAACTCCGGATGTATGAGCCACTTTGTGAATCTGGCTTTACATGGGTACTGGGGAATTGAACCCCGGTTGTTAGGATTTGCAGACAAGTGCCTTAACTGCTAAGCTATCTCTCTAGCACTGTCTTTGGAATTTTCATCAACTACCAAACCTAAGGGTGACTGATGGAGGTCAGGTTTAGCAGATGCCCCAGTTACTGGATTTAACAGTACTGGACACTGGCCAGCTTCATTGCTGATAAAAAATGAATAGACCATCTAGGCATAGTGCCCATGCCTGTGACTCCAGCACTTGGGAGGTTGAGGCATGGGGATCACAAACAAGTTAGAGTTCAGCCCAGGCTACATAGTGAGACCCTGACCCTGTTGAAAGAGAGAGAGAGAGAGAGAGAGAGAAAACCAAACCAAAACAAAAAAGACTGGGCCCTTTGGCTTGCATGTGGGTCTTTTACAAGCTTAGTTAAGTTGCTAAGAGCCTAACCCAGCAGCTCACATTGAAAGCAGTAAACTTTGCAGACCTGGAAAGCTTTAGAGCAGATAAACCATTCTGGAACACACTTGCTGTAGACTGCCTCAGACCTTCGCTGTAAGTACAGAGTGGAGAAGGCTGCCTGCTCCTCTTGCTGACTTGACAGCTCCCTGTCTGTCAGGCATCCAACACTTCTTAAGTGTGAAAGCTGACTTCTTTTTTTTTTTTGTAACCCAAGACTAGGCCAATCAAGAGATTCCTGAAGCTGAGACATGATGCTGCCAAAAAACCAAGAGTTGTGCTCTTTTCTGACTTTTTTTGTGGCTTTATTAAAAGAAAGAGTTGTGCTCTCATTTTCTTCCAGAGCTTACTACTGGACAATCTTACTCCTGGTGGAAATCATTTTGCAAGACTTCCTCTAATACCCAACTTGTCTGTTTGCAGACTGGGACCTGTGAAGGTTAGCTGGATGGTGAGCCTTTACGAATCCCCTCTACAATTTTAGATGTTCCCAAGCTTTTGCTGCAGCCATCAACCTGTTTAGTACTGGAATTGCTTCCCAGGGGGCAAACCAACAGATGCAAGGGGATATCGACATGGCAAATTAGGGACCGAGGTGAAGACGGCTCAGGAGAATGGAATAAGTGTGTCCTTACTTGGTAACACTCCAAGGTAGGCCTGAGAGTCAGACGTTCTCATCAGAGTAATGAAGCAGAATGCTTACCTGGGTACAGGTGTGGAGCTGGCTTTCTAAGGAGCGGAGCTTGGCCTTCAGCTTGTCCTCATTCAGCTGCCCCTGGAGCAAATAGGACAGGTTAGTTAACTGGGGCCAGAACACAGTCTGCGATGAGACGGGCTTTACATTCCCAGGCCATTGTCCTACACGGTCAGCGCTCAGCGTCCGCTACAGACACGGGCAGGCCAAGGATGTCTGTGTAGAGGGGTTCTCCGGGAGCCTCTTCACACCGAGGTCCCCATGAAATGGCTCAGGTATCCACAGGGAAGGAACAGGTCTGAACTATTCTTTCTGTCTCATCTCTTTTTTTTTTTTTTTTTTTTTTTTTAAGTTTATCGTCCATAATGAGTTACAACATTTAGTGGGCAAACAATGAGTTGTTATCCCCAATTCCCCGCTGCCCTCCCCTCCCCCCTCCACTGGATAACCTCCTCCATGGGTCGTCTGGATCAGTCCTTGTGACAGGGGACCATGGATAGCCTAGTATTCAGCCAGGTTCTCCCGGCCATGCCTCTGGATAATCTCCCCCACCACGGCTCTTACAATCTTTCCGCCCCCTCTTCCGCTCAGTTCCCTGAGTCGTGGTGGATGAGTATTAAGGCTGCTTTAAGGTTGTGTCTGCCTCATCTCTTGTCTTCCCTGTAAGTGCAAGTGCGCTCTTCACCTCCTCTTAGGATGTGGACCGTGGTCTATAGAGCCCAGGCCAGGAAGGCCGACAGAATATGTACTCTCCCCAATTCCTTGTTGAATTGTGTACCTCCCCCAAAGTTATATGTTGGGGTTCCAACTTCCACTACTTCAGAATGTGACTGTATTTGGAGGTAGGTTCTTCTGTGTGTGTGTGGTGGTGTGCATGTGTATATGTACGCTCATATACATGTCGATGCACGTGCACGTGTGTGTGGAGGCCAGAGTCGCCATCAGGTGTCTTCCTTGATCATTGCACTCCACTTTACTTCCTGGAGCGAGTCCCTCACTTGAACCCAGAGCTCTCCGATTCAGCTGGTCTCGGAGTCTAGACGGCTGTGTGGGTGCCATCAATGAGAACATGTTTCCCAGGGGAAGGGACCGGG
>PVHP010014479.1:0-10777 GCA_004024765.1 Zapus hudsonius | reverse complement strand
TGTGGTGCCTCTGTGAGTGTTGGGGTGCCTGGGGGAGGCAGGCAGTGGCATCTCACAGCTCCTGTTTTGATCTTGTTTGTCTAATTCTAACTGTGGGGCTTGGGTACCCGCCCTTTCTGCTTCCTGTGTTACTCATCTGGGCCTTGCAACAGCAGAAACCTTTTCCAGAAACAATTTTTTAAAGCACCTCCTGCTATTAATGTTTTTTTTTTTTTTTTTCTAAGTCCTCTGTGGGAAGGAACTGTAGTCAGGGGCTTGGCATCTGTAGTAACCACAGGGCTCTGGGACAGATGAAAGAGACCCACAGTGACCAGTGGGTGGCTGCTCTGACTCCCTGTTCCCATCTTCTCTCTCAAACCCCAAAGCCTTCCTCGGCAGAAGGCAGCCAAGCCCACCAGGCTTAAGGGTGATCCTGTTGGGACCTGGAGAGCACCCGGCTGCTTCCACCTGCTCAAAGGGGCTCTAAGTGGGTCTCCGCACTGCTTCTGCATTCACACGGCAACACTGGAGCCCCTCCAGTGGACACAAGGCCACCCAGGTCTGAGGCTTGTCCACAACTCTGCCTTCCCAGACTCCCTAAGGCTCACAGGAAAGTTTCCTGACTAGAGCCAGCATGACTACGTGTGTGGGAAGAAGTGCTGGCCCCTCAGGCCTATGGCTGACCTCCCCCCAGGATCCCGGCACTGAGGACAGGCCCTCCCCTGGGGAGAAGGGAGCAGGCAGTGGCCATACCCACCTGGTGCCTGGCTGAGGGCTCCGGCTCTTGCTGCTGTTTGCTTAAGCCTACCTCTGATCAGTTCCAGAAGCCCCAGCCCAGCCCCTCTCTGCTCTGCAAGCCCGTGTGAAGCCAGGCCCCTGCTTGCAGATCTCAAAACCTCAGCGCCCCACTCCTGTTTCCCTATGGCCCGATGCTGAGCTTTTCTACTGGTCAGGGGGCTCTTGTTCTGCAGAGTGGACCCAGCTCAGGGCTCTCAGCAGCACCCCAGGGCCCAGAAACAGCTTGGGTGGAGACCACAGAGTGCTACTCCCTCCCCTGGGGTTCTACCAGAGAGCCGGGAACTTGGAGGCTCAAATCAGGAGGCCACATGGTCAAAATAAAGCAGGAATTAGGCCGAAGGCCTGAGTGCAGGTTCTGGGCACATTTGTCTGGCTACTTTCCCAACATTATGAGCTGGGGCTGTCCTTCATGAAGTGCTCTGGGGAAAGCAAGGACTCCGAGACAACTTTTCATAAAAACAGGAAGCTGGGAGGAAACCACAGCTGAGGTACTTTTGTTTCTGGGCTGGGGGAGGAGGGGAGGTTGAAGCACCCTACTCCCAGGCAGGGTGTCACCATGTAACCCGAGCTGGCCTCAAACTTGGAATCCTCCTGCCTCAGCCTCCCAACTGCCCCAGCAATGGCTTTTAAGGTACCTGTCAGATTCCACCAAGCTTGCTCTACCTCATGGCCAGTCTGGGGTTCCAAGATTCTGCAGTGCTCACCCCTACTCAGGGCAGGGCCCCGCTGTTTCAGAGCCTATCAACAACATTTCTGGGGACTCCTGTTCCATTCCTCCCAGGGAGGGGCAGGACATAAACCCCAGTAAGATGCATCTCCATTGCCACCCAGCTTCCTCCTGTCCCTCACACTGGGGGAGGGGGTGACATGCATTCACACTTGTCCTCTGATCCAAGAAGTCTCTGTCTGCTATGACATACTTGAATACACATAAACTCTCTGTGTGTATATGTGTGTGTCCTTTAAAAAGAAATCTATACATTATTTAAGTTTCAAATATACTGTTGGGGGGTTGTGGAGCTGGCTCAGTGGGTAGAGCACTCGGGAGGTAGAGGCAGGAGGATCGCTGTGAGTTCAAGGCCAGCCTGAGACTCCATAGTGAATTCCAGGTCAGCCTGGGCTAGAGTGAAACCCTATCTGGAAAAAACAAAAACAAAACAAAAAAGTACTTTTGGAAGCTGTGGTGTAGGAAGTGAGGGGGAGGTGGAAAGGCTGCGGAATGGTCTGAGAACTTGTTCTCTGACCTCCCAAAGTGTGCTCTGACGCATGCGTGCCTCGCTCTCACACATGCACAAAAAATGAAATTCTGTTTAAAACAAAAAACACACTGTTTGACAGAAAAGGCTCAAGTCTCCCTGGCTGAGGTCTGTTGGCGTATTCCGGTATGGTCCCTCCCTTTGTGTCACACTCCGCTACACACACCCAGTGCTGAGTCTCACCTAAGCAGCTAGCTTTCCGATTCCTTGACCTGTCTGCTTTCCCCGTCATGGCCTGGCTTCTGCGCTGGTAAGCAGGCCCCAGCTAGAATGCCTCTTCCCCTACCCTTCCTCAGGTAGAGTATAAACCCAGCTTACAGCCTTGTCACCCAGGAGTGATGGACCTTGAGCTCCTTTCATGAGAACCCACCCCACCCCAATGCTGTCGAATGAGCAGACTAAAACCAGAGACCTTTCTGTGGTTAGGTAGCTGTGTGACTCTGGACAAGTCACTGCCTCTGTGGGGTGAAGTCTCCTCAGGAGCAAATGGGGAGGATCAGAGCAGCTCACCGAAGCCCTTCCTACTCTGACACGCGTGTCTGGGCTGAGCAGTGCTGCAGGCTGTCCAAAAGCCACCAACATTGAGATATCGGGACATTAACTACACCGACACCTCCCTTCTCTTCTTCCCACAAACTAAAATGAGAACAAAACACAAACAAAACCAAGGCTCAGCCACCATTGCAGAAGAGGTGGCGGAAGGAATGCAAGAGCCAGAGGAAGGGGAGGAGGGCTTATAAAGCTGTCTTCCTGACACAAAGTGGCCTTGATATTCATGACCTCACAGTGGCTTCTGCTACCTAACACATTTCCTGCCAAATAGGGGAAAATGATGACATTAAAACAGAATGACGAGTTGAAAGAAGGGATTCCGTGGAGGGGAGCTTTGGGGAAAGGAAGGAGGGTGGTGGGAGGGGATTATGATCTTGGCATTTTGTTTATGGAAGTTGTCAATAACAAGTTAAAAAAAAAACAAGAAACGGACTTCTAGCTGCTGTTTGGGGGTTTTCCTGGGTTCACAGCAGCCCTCCCCTGTGATGTCAGAGAAAGGGAAATGGCTGAGAGAAGCCTGTGGACGTGGTTCAAAGACCCAATTCCCCTACCTTCCAGGAGCTGTCAGAGGCCCGCAGCAGGGTGGACAGCAGGTCTTGGAGAACCACCATTTTCTGTTTTAGGACCAGCTCCCTGTACAGGGCCTCCTAGGAGGAAGGGCAAAATGCAAGAGGGTAAGACTAACCTGGAGCAGGGGGGCTGGGGGGGTCGCTGTGCCACTTACCTTGAGGTAGTCAGAAAGCTGGATGATTTCCTAGAGAGAGAGAGAGAGAGAGAGAGAATGAACGGTGATGTTGGGAACAATTGTGTCCCCTGAAATCCCAGGGCACAGAACCAGACCCTGGGCTCCCTTGTCTGCAGTAGGTCTTTGTCTTTGCCCGGGGTCTGATAGGGTCTCCCCACCCCAGCCGCACACCCAGCCCCTTCTAAGTGAGGCTTTCCTTACCTTGTCCAGGACTGTAACTCCACGGCTGGGAAGAAGAGAACATGACAGTGGGTCAGAGAACCAAGTTCATGAACAGGCAGTGGATGGGTGGTTTCTAGGACCTTCTGAAAAGCCAGGAGGGCGGGGAGGATCTCCTTGCTCTCTGTCATAGTAGCAGAGGCACCCACCACTCAGAGGAAGGGACTGGATGAGATGGGGGGTGAGGCTCGGGAACACGTGGAGAACTCACTTGGTTTGCTGACTGGCATCATTCTTAATTGTCTGCAGTGCTTCCTCCGCCCTTGTCTGGGTACCTGAGAGGTGAGTGTGAGTCAGAACCCACTGAGGGAGTGAGGAGGGACGGACTTTCCACTGCTGGTTCCTGCCAAGTGAGCAAGGGGGTGAGCGCTCACCTTGGTGGCGCTTCAGGGGCTTCTTGAGGTGGGAGTCCTGTGGTGGAAGGGCTCTGGTCTGTGAGGAGTCATGGTGGCCAGGAAGGTCCCTCTGGATACTTACGGAAGGATGCACGGCCCTGGTCACCTGGAGAGCAAATGAGGGTTGCTGAGAAAATGCTGCTTAGACCTTCTTAGACCATTTTCCTGATGATGCCAGAAAGAGGGGCCTGTGGCTGGGGATGTAGGTCAGTGACAGAGCTGCGTATACAGGGCCCTGGATTTGACCTGTAGCACTTGGAAAACAAGAATAACACAGCCGGGCGTGGTGGCGCACGCCTTTAATCCCAGCACTCCGGAGGCAGAGGTAGGAGGATCGCGTGAGTTCAAGGCCACCCTGAGACTACAGAGTGAATGCCAGGTCAGCCTGGACTAGAGAGAGACCCTACCTCAAAAAAAAAAATAAATAAATAAAAAGAATAACACAAATGGCATCATGTCTGTTGTAGCCAGCTCCCCGTTGCAGGGATGAACATCCAAACCAGGCACAGTTTAGAGGAGGAAGTGGCTTATTTCAGTTTACAGATCCAGGGGAAGTTTCATCAGTGGCAGAAGCAGCTGTGTCCATACATCCAAGCAGAGGGAAACCATCGCCAGCCAGCAAACACCAAAAGCAGCGAGCACAACACCAGCAGCAAGCCCAGGGACTCAGGCTGAGCGCTGGAAATCAGGTCTCCCCCAAACACACCTTAGGGCTGATCCCAGGATACATGCCTAGTAATACCTCCAGCCAGGTGGCTGGAGACAAGCTTTAATAAAACACCTGAGTCTATGGGGAACATACATTCTAACTACCAAAATGTCTGTGGACTGAGTGTGTTGGCAGTAGGGGTGGAACCCTAATGAATGAGATTAGTGTCCTTTTCTGGAAGAGCTCCTGGAGAGCCTGCCAGTCTGCCTGCTTCTGCGTGTGAGGATGTGGTGAGACCATGTTGCAGCCTGGGCCTTGGCTCCAGAGCTGTGTAAGTCCCCTCACGTATGGTGATTTGCTACAGAGCCCCAAATGGCCTCAGCGGTTTCCAGCCCAGAAAACCAAAGCCATCACTCGGCTCTTCAAAGCCACAAGGCTTGTGATTTTCCTTTCCATCCCGGATGGAGGAAGTGGCCCATTTCCAGGCCAGGTGAAGGGGTATCGGTGGCTTCCTGTCGCTCTAGAACTCCGTGTTTGGTCTCGGTCACTTAACAGCCAATGTGGTGAGATGGAGGAACGAGCAGGCTGAGTGGGGAATGAGTGAGTGGGTTCAGGCCTTCCTGGGCCTCAGCCCCCCATCCTGTGCGGGGGTTGTCTGGAGAGACTGTCTTCCCTTAGAGCTGGGACCACTGAGAATTTGTGTGGCTGGAGGGCAGAATGGGGTGGTGGTCACAGTTTAGTCCCCCCTTTTCTATTTTCTTTTCATAACCAAGTTTGGGTTGGCAGTTATAAGCCACAGAATGTCTGTGATGTCCCCGGAACCCTAAATCATTGGCAGACACAGTTGGAATTCTTTTTTTTTGTTTTTTTTTTTTCTGGTTTTTCGAGGTAGGGTCTCGCTCTAGTCCAGGCTGACCTGGAATTCACTATGTAGTCTCAGGGTGGCCTTGAACTCGTGGTGATCCTCCTACCTCTGCCTCCCGAGTGCTGGGACCCTGTCTTTAAAAGCCTGTGCAGATGACCAAAGCTTAAAGAGACCCTCACTCAGCTGGAGATTGTTACTTCCCCTCTCTTTGCAGGCACGTGTGAACAAGAGTCAAGCAAGCGCAGAATCCCGAAGGAGCGAGTGGCAGACAGAGGCCAGTCCACGGAGAGGGAAGAAGGGACATGATGGGAAATATTTCTAGGGACCCTGGGCGCCCCACCCTCAGCACTGCTTCCCGGGACACGGCCCACCTGCTGTCCAGAGGACGAGATCCTGTTTGCACAGAACAAGGGCTCTTTGAGGACAGGTGTCTGGCCCGTTCCTCTGCCTGGCCTCCTGGAGGATCCTCGCTCCCTGACCTGGAGATGAGGGGCCTGGACCTCCTCGTCCACTTCCAAGTTCCTCCTCCTGCAGAACTGTGTTTGTCGGGCTCTCTGGAGCTGCTCTCGGTGCTGGACCCTCTGAGCCTTCCCCAGCTGGCGGCAAGTGGTCTTGTTGGGGCGACAGCAGCGGCTTTCTCGGGTCTCCTGCCGCCGCTCACACTTGGCCTCGTAGCTTTCAGTCCACCGAGACAAGCCAGGGGAGAGCCTGGGGTCTGGGCTGATCATGGTGAGCTTGCGAGCACCTGTTGCTCTTGGCTTCCAGTTCCTTGAATAGCTGCCTGGATCTGCCAGATGCCAAGAGGGAGGAGTCAGGAGATGGGCAGGAAAGCGACCATCTCCCTGGACAAGAGGCAGAAATAGCACAGCGCTCTATCCCTGTGTGCTGGGTGCCTGGGCTCAACCCGCGTGAACACGATCCCATCAAAGAAAATCTCTGCTGTTTCTCTAGCTCCCCACCCCCTGTCCAGAGGAAGGGTCTCTCCAGTGGCCCCTCTTCCTTGATTTTAAGCATCCCACCATGCCTGTGAGTCAGAGGAGCATGAGAAATAATTGGTCACACTGAGCTAATAGCCACCAGATAACTTGTATTTATCCCCCAACTGGAAAGGAAAGATGTCATCTGCATTGCTTTCTTGGTCCAAGTTGTTATTATAATAGTTGACTGTCACCCGGAAGTGACCAGGCCTGTACCAGCCCCCCTTTGCCCCCTTCCTGGTCCTCAGCAGTCAGCCTATGGCTTAGGTAGGAAACCTGGTCCATTTTCTGTAGCATGGCGGCCTACCATCTCCTCTGCACCCAGGACTTGGACTCTGAGTGCTGATTAAGTCCAGCTGTCTCCTGCTACGTGGCCTGTGCTGGTCCAAACCCACTGGACACTCTGGCTCAGTTCCTCTGAGAGGATAGTCTTCCTGACAGGGCAGAATCTCTTGTCATATCTGCTTTCCGTATCCACACGGTGCCACCTAAGGCAGCCAGCGTGGGCTCACTTCCTAAGACTCCTCCAGCCCAAAGGAACAAGATGAATAGGAAAAGAACCAGGCTGAGTCCTAGGCTATCCATGGTCCCCTGCCCCAAGGACTGATCCAGACGACCCACGGAGGAGGATATCCAGCTGATTGGGGATGGGGGGGGCATTGGGGAATTGGGGATAACAACTCATTGTTGACCCACTAAATAATGTAACTCATTATGGACAATAAATACATATTAAAAAAAAAGAAATAAAAATCAAGGAAAAGTAAAGAAAAAAAAAGATGAATAGGAAAGCCTGTCGCCAAGCCCCCAGCAACAGGCTCCAGGGCCAGGCCACCCCTGATGCCCCTCTGCATGGCCTGGCCTTCTGTCCACAGTACCCCGAAACCTTCACCCCGTCTTCCTTCTCTTCCACACTCTCTCCACCTACCTGTCACGGATTTGTTTACTGTTTGGGGCTCGGGTGGCCTCGCTGAGCTAGGGCCTCTGGAGAGAGACCTGGAATGGCGGCTGAGGAGGTGTTCCTCTCACAGCTGCGGCCTCTTTTCTCCGACCCACTACCCACCCACATCCCTCGGTCAGGACTTAGCTCCTGGCTAGGCCGGAGGAGGCAGCTTGACCTCACAGAGCAACGGGCCATCTGATCCTCGCGTTTGCTCATAAACCAGACTGAGGGGGCAGCAGCCGCTCTGTCCCTTGGTTGGGACTTCGCTGTGCATGGCTCAGGCGGGACCGGCTCACTCTCTGGATGGTCTGGAACATTCTCAAATTCCCACTCTTGAGGGCCAGAGGGGCACACCCTTGTCCCGGGCAGAGCTTGCCCCAAGAGTTGAGGGTCTTTGTTCTCTCTGAGCCTTTACCTTCCCCCTTGCTCCACGCTCCCCGTCCTCAGGCCATGGTGCTATCTGGACATGTGAGGAGACGGGCCCTGGCTCTGACCGTCACTGCCCGACAAACCGTTAAGCGCCTCTCAGTCCAGGATCCTCATTTATGAAATGGGATAGAAGCCATTCTTTTTAAAAATATTTATTCATTTTCAAGGAGAGAGAGAGAGAGAGAGAGAGAGAGAGAGAGAGAGAGAGAGAGAGAGAGAGAGAGAGAACACCAGGGCCACCACCTTGTGGGTCTGGCTTATGTGGGTACTGGGGAATTGAACCCGGGGCCTTAGGCACTGGAGCCAAGTGCCTTAACCGCCAAGCCATCTCTCCAGCCCAGAAACCGTTCTTAACAGGATTACACGACAGACTCTATATACATGCACCTAGCATATGGCAAACAAACCACAGCTTGGGTTGTTATTGCATGTGTGTAATATGTGTGTGGTGTGTGTGGGGGGGTGGGGTATATGCATGTGTGTAGTTCATATGCTATGGTATGTGTGGTGTGGTATATGCATGTGTGCAGTACGTGTGCTATGGTGTGTGTGTGGGGTGGGGTATATGCCTGTGTATGTGCCCTGGAAGTACACTTGCAGAGCCAGAGCAGAATGTTGGATTCCCTCCCTTGTCGCTCACCTGCCTGTTTCCTTGAGACAGTCTCTCACTCATTTCTCAGCTTGTCCTTTTTGTAGGAGCCCAGAGAGTCTCCAATGTGCTCCCAACAGGCCTGGGTTACAGACACACATCGCTATGGCCAGCTGTTTGTGTCGTTGGAGAGAACAGAACTCCGGAGGTCTCAGACCCTCTTAGGTCTTCACGCTTTCATGGGAAGCCCCGAACCCCTGAGCCACAGCTCAGCCCCCAAACAAGAGCTTTGATGAGAATAAGTATAAAACATCCTCGCAGGTTGGGTGCCAGAAGACAAAGGCCTTGACTAAACCAGCCCAGAACCAAGAATGCCTGCCGCCTTCCTCTCACTCCCCCAGTGCCTTCGTCAGTTTCCGTGGGTTGATGCCCTGTCCTAGAATCACTGTTACACTCTGGCTTGAGTTCCAAGGACACAGGACCTCTGTGCGCTCTAGCCACATGGCCATCTCAGTCAGGGTGGCAGAAAGACCAAGAACAGGCGGGAGCGAGGAATGGGCATCACACCACTGACGCATGGGGTGGGAGGTCCCTGTCCATTTGGCCCTGGCTGCACCTAGACTTTGAACCGAAGGGATGTGTGGGGCAGAGATGGGCCTGTGACCGGGTCTCTCCCAACTCTCCACCTCCCCTGTCTACAGGCCCCTGAGATCTGGCTGCTCTGCTCTTTGAAACTTTTGAGCCAGAGATCAGGACTCATTACCCTAGAAGGGTGGTCCTACAGAGACGACTGTCCCCAGGCCCATAGCCCCCACAGCTGGTGAGATTTGGTGTGACCCTGTTGAGGGGAACCACATCTAGCCTCTTTTTTTTTTTTCTTTTTGGTTTTTCCAAGTAGGGTCTCACTCTAGCCCAGACTGACCTGGAATTCACTATGGAGTCTCAGGGTGGCCTTGAACACATGGCAATCCTCCTACCTCTGCCTCCCGAGTGCTGGGATTAAAGGCGTGCGCCACCACGCCCAGCACACTGACTTGCTTAAAAACCTGCCTTGTGGAGCTGGGCATGGGGGCAACCTTTGGTCCCAGCACGTGGGAGGCAGAGGTAGGAGGATCTTTGTGAGTTGGAGGCCAGCCTGGGACCACAGAGCGAGTGCCGGCTCAGCCTGGGCACGTTGAAAACAGCACTTTGCCTTGTGGGATGTCTGATAGAGACACGCTGTAAAGAAAAAGGAACTGGTCATTGCAGGTTCGTAGAAAGGTCATGAGGCCACTGCCCAGGCTTTCTGGCATCTCTGCAGTGCCTCTGGGCAGCATTGGAGGGCTCATTGGCGCTCAGAGGAGACTGTCCTCACCACCACCACCGGATCGAAGCCGGCTTCCCCAAGGAGTCTGGCCACAGCTCAGTGTGAGATGAGGGAGAGGGAGAGGGGGACCCCTGCTTTCATGGGAACTGTGAAAGCTCACTTAATTCATCCTCTGAATAGCCTGGACCCCAAGTCGTACGACTCACTCCTGATCCGAGTTAGAGAACGAGACAGTGGAGAGGTGGGAGCTGCCCCGTGGCCGGCTAGGGCCTCGGGAATGTGGCCCCCTAACCCCCATCGCTCTTAAGTTCCGATGGGAGCTGTCCCCGTGGCTGACCAGGGCCTCAGGACAGCATCCTATGCAACACATGTCTTTCTCTTCACCCAGGGAAGCTTGCATGGCGGAGCACCTTCTGCCCCACCCAAAGCCAGCAGGTCCGAACCTGGACCCCAAAGCATCCTCTCCACAGTTACCTCGGGGTCCCAGGTCCAGCTCCGGTGGCTCAGGAAGGCTCTGCGGCCTCTTGTTCTGGTGTCAGGCGGAGCCCAGCAGCGGCTGGTCCAGGCTGTCAGGCGGAGGCTCTGGGCCTTCCGCCCATTTCTTCTCTCGGTACCGTCTTTCTTTTCTCGCAGCAACCTTGCTGAAACAGGAAGCTCACAGCCCAGTTCCTCTCCCTCGCTCATCTGAGAGGCCCCTGCACCCTGGGGCCTCCAGGGCTGGTGAGGAGCTCCACCCAGCCACCCTGTCTCCTGCTGCCCCATTGGCCTGTGATCTTCAGCGCTTGGAGGATTACACAAGGCTGGGCCTTTGGGCAGGGAGGAGAAAGGTGTTGTGGTGGTCAGACCTAAGAGGCCCCCTGTGTCAGTGCCACACGGTCCAGCTAGTGGTCTGCATGGGGACACTCCTTTCCTCACCTCTGTTCAAGCCTGGTGTTGGGTAGTTTCTGCTTATCAGTGGTACCTGGTGTCTTCTGTCTGGACCCAGACCGCTCACTCTGTATCTGCTCCTGTAGGAAGCAGTGTGGATGGAGTGCAGATGTGGAGGGGGAGGAGGAGGAGGAGGAGGAGGAGGAGG